>CAWVNZ010001459.1:0-61399 GCA_963930735.1 Dioctria linearis
TGAATAATTTACTATAGAAAAGGCAATCCCTGGCGTAATTAAAATTTGCGACACTAAACAATTATTTTTTGCAAAATTTACTATAGAAAAGGCAATCCCTGGCGTAATTAAAATTTGAGACACTAAACAATTATTTTTTGCAAAATTTACTATAGAAAAGGCAATCCCTGGCGTAATTAAAATTTGCGACAGTAAAAAATTATTTTTTGAATAATTTACTATAGAAAAGGCAATCCCTGGCGTAATTAAAATTTGCGACAGTAAAAAATTATTTTTTGAATAATTTACTATAGAAAAGGCAATCCCTGGCGTAATTAAAATTTGAGACAGTAAAAAATTATTTTTTGCAAAATTTACTATAGAAAAGGCAATCCCTGGCGTAATTAAAATTTGCGGCAGTAAGCAATTATTTTTTGAATAATTTACTATAGAAAAGGCAATGCCTGGCGTAATTAAAATTTGAGACAATAAAAAATTATTTTTTGCAAAATTTACTATAGAAAAGGCAATCCCTGGCGTAGTTAAAATTTGCGACACTAAACAATTATTTTTTGCAAAATTTACTATAGAAAAGGCAATCCCTGGCGTAATTAAAATTTGCAACAGTAAAAAATTATTTTTTGAATAATTTACTATAGAAAAGGCAATCCCTGTCGTAATTAAAATTTGAGACAGTAAAAAATTATTTTTTGAATAATTTACTATAGAAAAGGCAATCCCTGGCGTATTTTAAATTTGCGACAGTAAACAATTATTTTTTGCAAAATTTACTATAGAAAAGGCAATCCCTGGCGTAATTAAAATTTGCGACAGTATAAAATTATTTTTTGAATAATTTACTATAGAAAAGGCAATCCCTGGCGTAATTAAAATTTGAGACAGTAAAAAATTATTTTTTGAATAATTTACTATAGAAAAGGCAATCCCTGGCGTTATTAAAATTTGTGACACTAAACAATTATTTTTTGAATAATTTACTATAGAAAAGGCAATCCCTAGCGTAATTAAAATTTGCAACAGTAAAAAATTATTTTTTGAATAATTTACTATAGAAAAGGCAATCCCTGGCGTAATTAAAATTTGAGACAGTAAAAAATTATTTTTTGAATAATTTACTATAGAAAAGGCAATCCCTGGCGTATTTAAAATTTGCGACACTAAACAATTATTTTTTGCAAAACTTACTATAGAAAAGGCAATCGCTGGCGTAATTAAAATTTGCGACACTAAACAATTATTTTTTGCAAAATTTACTATAGAAAAGGCAATCCCTGGCGTAATTAAAATTTGTGACAGAAAAAATGATTTTTTCCAAAATTTACTATAGAAAAGGCAATCCCTGGCGTAATTAAAATTTGTGACACGAAAAAATGAATTTTTGAATAATTTATTATAGAAAAGGCAATCCCTGGCGTAGTTAAAATTTGAGACAGTATAAAATGAATTTTTGAATAATTTACTATAGAAAAGGCAATCCCTGGCGTAATTAAAATTTGAGACAGTAAAAAATGAATTTTGAATAATTTACTATAGAAAAGGCAATCCCTGGCGTAATTAAAATTTGCGACACTAAACAATTATTTTTTGCAAAATTTACTATAGAAAATGCAATCCCTGGCGTAATTAAAATTTGCGACACTAAACAATTATTTTTTGCAAAATTTACTATAGAAAAGGCAATCCCTGGCGTAATTAAAATTTGTGACAGAAAAAATTATTTTTTGAATAATTTACTATAGAAAAGGCAATCCCTGGCGTAATTAAAATTTGCGACAGTAAACAATTATTTTTTGAATAATTTACTATAGAAAAGGCAATCCCTGGCGTAATTAAAATTTGCGACACTAAACAATTATTTTTTGAATAATTTACTATAGAAAAGGCAATCCCTGGCGTAATTAAAATTTGCGACACTAAACAATTATTTTTTGCAAAATTTACTATAGAAAAGGCAATCCCTGGCGTAATTAAAATTTGCGACAGTAAACAATTATTTTTTGAATAATTTACTATAGAAAAGGCAATCCCTGGCGTAATTAAAATTTGAGACAGTAAAAAATTATTTTTTGCAAAATTTACTATAGAAAAGGCAATCCCTGGCGTAATTAAAATTTGCGACAGTAAGCAATTATTTTTTGAATAATTTACTATAGAAAAGGCAATCCCTGGCGTAATTAAAATTTGTGACAGTAAAAAATTATTTTTTGCTAAATTTAATATAAAAAAGGCAATCCCTGGCGTAATTAAAATTTGCGACACTAAACAATTATTTTTTGCAAAATTTACTATAGAAAAGGCAATCCCTGGCGTAATTAAAATTTGCGACAGTATAAAATTATTTTTTGAATAATTTACTATAGAAAAGGCAATCCCTGGCGTAATTAAAATTTGCGGCAGTAAGCAATTATTTTTTGAATAATTTACTATAGAAAAGGCAATGCCTGGCGTAATTAAAATTTGAGACAATAAAAAATTATTTTTTGCAAAATTTACTATAGAAAAGGCAATCCCTGGCGTAGTTAAAATTTTCGACACTAAACAATTATTTTTTGCAAAATTTACTATAGAAAAGGCAATCCCTGGCGTAATTAAAATTTGCAACAGTAAAAAATTATTTTTTGAATAATTTACTATAGAAAAGGCAATCCCTGTCGTAATTAAAATTTGAGACAGTAAAAAATTATTTTTTGAATAATTTACTATAGAAAAGGCAATCCCTGGCGTATTTTAAATTTGCGACAGTAAACAATTATTTTTTGCAAAATTTACTATAGAAAAGGCAATCCCTGGCGTAATTAAAATTTGAGACAGTAAAAAATTATTTTTTGAATAATTTACTATAGAAAAGGCAATCCCTGGCGTAATTAAAATTTGCGACAGTAAACAATTATTTTTTGCAAAATTTACTATAGAAAAGGCAATCCCTGGCGTAATTAAAATTTGCGACAGTAAACAATTATTTTTTGAATAATTTACTATAGAAAAGGCAATCCCTGGCGTAATTAAAATTTGAGACAGTAAAAAATTATTTTTTGCAAAAATTACTATAGAAAAGGCAATCCCTGGCGTAATTAAAATTTGCGACAGTATAAAATTATTTTTTGAATAATTTACTATAGAAAAGGCAATCCCTGGCGTAATTAAAATTTGAGACAGTAAAAAATTATTTTTTGAATAATTTACTATAGAAAAGGCAATCCCTGGCGTAATTAAAATTTGTGACACTAAACAATTATTTTTTGAATAATTTACTATAGAAAAGGCAATCCCTAGCGTAATTAAAATTTGCAACAGTAAAAAATTATTTTTTGAATAATTTACTATAGGAAAGGCAATCCCTGGCGTAATTAAAATTTGCGACAGTAAACAATTATTTTTTGCAAAATTTACTATAGAAAAGGCAATCCCTGGCGTAATTAAAATTTGCGACAGTAAACAATTATTTTTTGAATAATTTACTATAGAAAAGGCAATCCCTGGCGTAATTAAAATTTGAGACAGTAAAAAATTATTTTTTGCAAAATTTACTATAGAAAAGGCAATCCCTGGCGTAATTAAAATTTGCGACAGTATAAAATTATTTTTTGAATAATTTACTATAGAAAAGGCAATCCCTGGCGTAATTAAAATTTGAGACAGTAAAAAATTATTTTTTGAATAATTTACTATAGAAAAGGCAATCCCTGGCGTAATTAAAATTTGCGACACTAAACAATTATTTTTTGAATAATTTACTATAGAAAAGGCAATCCCTGGCGTAATTAAAATTTGCAACAGTAAAAAATTATTTTTTGAATAATTTACTATAGAAAAGGCAATCCCTGGCGTAATTAAAATTTGAGACAGTAAAAAATTATTTTTTGAATAATTTACTATAGAAAAGGCAATCCCTGGCGTAATTAAAATTTGAGACAGTAAAAAATTATTTTTTGAATAATTTACTATAGAAAAGGCAATCCCTGGCGTAATTAAAATTTGCGACAGTAAACAATTATTTTTTGCAAAATTTACTATAGAAAAGGCAATCCCTGGCGTAATTAAAATTTGCGACAGTAAACAATTATTTTTTGAATAATTTACTATAGAAAAGGCAATCCCTGGCGTAATTAAAATTTGAGACAGTAAAAAATTATTTTTTGCAAAAATTACTATAGAAAAGGCAATCCCTGGCGTAATTAAAATTTGCGACAGTATAAAATTATTTTTTGAATAATTTACTATAGAAAAGGCAATCCCTGGCGTAATTAAAATTTGAGACAGTAAAAAATTATTTTTTGCAAAATTTACTATAGAAAAGGCAATCCCTGGCGTAATTAAAATTTGCGACAGTATAAAATTATTTTTTGAATAATTTACTATAGAAAAGGCAATCCCTGGCGTAATTAAAATTTGTGACAGAAAAAATGATTTTTTCCAAAATTTACTATAGAAAAGGCAATCCCTGGCGTAATTAAAATTTGTGACAGAAAAAATGAATTTTTGAATAATTTACTATAGAAAAGGCAATCCCTGGCGTAATTAAAATTTGAGACAGTATAAAATGAATTTTTGAATAATTTACTATAGAAAAGGCAATCACTGGCGTAATTAAAATTTGCGACAGTATAAAATGAATTTTTGAATAATTTACTATAGAAAAGGCAATCCCTGGCGTAATTAAAATTTGCGACACTAAACAATTATTTTTTGCAAAATTTACTATAGAAAAGGCAATCCCTGGCGTAATTAAAATTTGAGACACTAAACAATTATTTTTTGCAAAATTTACTATAGAAAAGGCAATCCCTGGCGTAATTAAAATTTGCGACAGTAAAAAATTATTTTTTGAATAATTTACTATAGAAAAGGCAATCCCTGGCGTAATTAAAATTTGCGACAGTAAAAAATTATTTTTTGAATAATTTACTATAGAAAAGGCAATCCCTGGCGTAATTAAAATTTGAGACAGTAAAAAATTATTTTTTGCAAAATTTACTATAGAAAAGGCAATCCCTGGCGTAATTAAAATTTGCGGCAGTAAGCAATTATTTTTTGAATAATTTACTATAGAAAAGGCAATGCCTGGCGTAATTAAAATTTGAGACAATAAAAAATTATTTTTTGCAAAATTTACTATAGAAAAGGCAATCCCTGGCGTAGTTAAAATTTGCGACACTAAACAATTATTTTTTGCAAAATTTACTATAGAAAAGGCAATCCCTGGCGTAATTAAAATTTGAGACACTAAACAATTATTTTTTGCAAAATTTACTATAGAAAAGGCAATCCCTGGCGTAATTAAAATTTGCGACAGTAAAAAATTATTTTTTGAATAATTTACTATAGAAAAGGCAATCCCTGGCGTAATTAAAATTTGCGACAGTAAAAAATTATTTTTTGAATAATTTACTATAGAAAAGGCAATCCCTGGCGTAATTAAAATTTGAGACAGTAAAAAATTATTTTTTGCAAAATTTACTATAGAAAAGGCAATCCCTGGCGTAATTAAAATTTGCGGCAGTAAGCAATTATTTTTTGAATAATTTACTATAGAAAAGGCAATGCCTGGCGTAATTAAAATTTGAGACAATAAAAAATTATTTTTTGCAAAATTTACTATAGAAAAGGCAATCCCTGGCGTAGTTAAAATTTGCGACACTAAACAATTATTTTTTGCAAAATTTACTATAGAAAAGGCAATCCCTGGCGTAATTAAAATTTGCAACAGTAAAAAATTATTTTTTGAATAATTTACTATAGAAAAGGCAATCCCTGTCGTAATTAAAATTTGAGACAGTAAAAAATTATTTTTTGAATAATTTACTATAGAAAAGGCAATCCCTGGCGTATTTTAAATTTGCGACAGTAAACAATTATTTTTTGCAAAATTTACTATAGAAAAGGCAATCCCTGGCGTAGTTAAAATTTGAGACAGTAAAAAATTATTTTTTTAATAATTTACTATAGAAAAGGCAATCCCTGGCGTAATTAAAATTTGCGACAGTAAACAATTATTTTTTGCAAAATTTACTATAGAAAAGGCAATCCCTGGCGTAATTAAAATTTGCGACAGTAAACAATTATTTTTTGAATAATTTACTATAGAAAAGGCAATCCCTGGCGTAATTAAAATTTGAGACAGTATAAAATTATTTTTTGCAAAAATTACTATAGAAAAGGCAATCCCTGGCGTAATTAAAATTTGCGACAGTATAAAATTATTTTTTGAATAATTTACTATAGAAAAGGCAATCCCTGGCGTAATTAAAATTTGAGACAGTAAAAAATTATTTTTTGAATAATTTACTATAGAAAAGGCAATCCCTGGCGTTATTAAAATTTGTGACACTAAACAATTATTTTTTGAATAATTTACTATAGAAAAGGCAATCCCTAGCGTAATTAAAATTTGCAACAGTAAAAAATTATTTTTTGAATAATTTACTATAGAAAAGGCAATCCCTGGCGTAATTAAAATTTGAGACAGTAAAAAATTATTTTTTGAATAATTTACTATAGAAAAGGCAATCCCTGGCGTATTTAAAATTTGCGACACTAAACAATTATTTTTTGCAAAACTTACTATAGAAAAGGCAATCGCTGGCGTAATTAAAATTTGCGACACTAAACAATTATTTTTTGCAAAATTTACTATAGAAAAGGCAATCCCTGGCGTAATTAAAATTTGTGACAGAAAAAATGATTTTTTCCAAAATTTACTATAGAAAAGGCAATCCCTGGCGTAATTAAAATTTGTGACAGAAAAAATGAATTTTTGAATAATTTATTATAGAAAAGGCAATCCCTGGCGTAGTTAAAATTTGAGACAGTATAAAATGAATTTTTGAATAATTTACTATAGAAAAGGCAATCCCTGGCGTAATTAAAATTTGAGACAGTAAAAAATGAATTTTTGAATAATTTACTATAGAAAAGGCAATCCCTGGCGTAATTAAAATTTGCGACACTAAACAATTATTTTTTGCAAAATTTACTATAGAAAATGCAATCCCTGGCGTAATTAAAATTTGCGACACTAAACAATTATTTTTTGCAAAATTTACTATAGAAAAGGCAATCCCTGGCGTAATTAAAATTTGTGACAGAAAAAATTATTTTTTGAATAATTTACTATAGAAAAGGCAATCCCTGGCGTAATTAAAATTTGCGACAGTAAACAATTATTTTTTGAATAATTTACTATAGAAAAGGCAATCCCTGGCGTAATTAAAATTTGCGACACTAAACAATTATTTTTTGAATAATTTACTATAGAAAAGGCAATCCCTGGCGTAATTAAAATTTGCGACACTAAACAATTATTTTTTGCAAAATTTACTATAGAAAAGGCAATCCCTGGCGTAATTAAAATTTGCGACAGTAAACAATTATTTTTTGAATAATTTACTATAGAAAAGGCAATCCCTGGCGTAATTAAAATTTGAGACAGTAAAAAATTATTTTTTGCAAAATTTACTATAGAAAAGGCAATCCCTGGCGTAATTAAAATTTGCGACAGTAAGCAATTATTTTTTGAATAATTTACTATAGAAAAGGCAATCCCTGGCGTAATTAAAATTTGTGACAGTAAAAAATTATTTTTTGCTAAATTTAATATAAAAAAGGCAATCCCTGGCGTAATTAAAATTTGCGACACTAAACAATTATTTTTTGCAAAATTTACTATAGAAAAGGCAATCCCTGGCGTAATTAAAATTTGCGACAGTATAAAATTATTTTTTGAATAATTTACTATAGAAAAGGCAATCCCTGGCGTAATTAAAATTTGCGACAGTAAACAATTATTTTTTGAATAATTTACTATAGAAAAGGCAAACCCTGGCGTAATTAAAATTTGCGACAGTAAACAATTATTTTTTGAATAATTTACTATAGAAAAGGCAATCCCTGGCGTAATTAAAATTTGTGACAGAAAAAATGATTTTTTCCAAAATTTACTATAGAAAAGGCAATCCCTGGCGTAATTAAAATTTGTGACAGAAAAAATGAATTTTTGAATAATTTACTATAGAAACGGCAATCCCTGGCGTAATTAAAATTTGAGACAGTATAAAATGAATTTTTGAATAATTTACTATAGAAAAGGCAATCACTGGCGTAATTAAAATTTGCGACAGTATAAAATGAATTTTTGAATAATTTACTATAGAAAAGGCAATCCCTGGCGTAATTAAAATTTGCGACACTAAACAATTATTTTTTGCAAAATTTACTATAGAAAAGGCAATCCCTGGCGTAATTAAAATTTGAGACACTAAACAATTATTTTTTGCAAAATTTACTATAGAAAAGGCAATCCCTGGCGTAATTAAAATTTGCGACAGTAAAAAATTATTTTTTGAATAATTTACTATAGAAAAGGCAATCCCTGGCGTAATTAAAATTTGCGACAGTAAAAAATTATTTTTTGAATAATTTACTATAGAAAAGGCAATCCCTGGCGTAATTAAAATTTGAGACAGTAAAAAATTATTTTTTGCAAAATTTACTATAGAAAAGGCAATCCCTGGCGTAATTAAAATTTGCGGCAGTAAGCAATTATTTTTTGAATAATTTACTATAGAAAAGGCAATGCCTGGCGTAATTAAAATTTGAGACAATAAAAAATTATTTTTTGCAAAATTTACTATAGAAAAGGCAATCCCTGGCGTAGTTAAAATTTGCGACACTAAACAATTATTTTTTGCAAAATTTACTATAGAAAAGGCAATCCCTGGCGTAATTAAAATTTGCAACAGTAAAAAATTATTTTTTGAATAATTTACTATAGAAAAGGCAATCCCTGTCGTAATTAAAATTTGAGACAGTAAAAAATTATTTTTTGAATAATTTACTATAGAAAAGGCAATCCCTGGCGTATTTTAAATTTGCGACAGTAAACAATTATTTTTTGCAAAATTTACTATAGAAAAGGCAATCCCTGGCGTAATTAAAATTTGCGACAGTATAAAATTATTTTTTGAATAATTTACTATAGAAAAGGCAATCCCTGGCGTAATTAAAATTTAAGACAGTAAAAAATTATTTTTTGAATAATTTACTATAGAAAAGGCAATCCCTGGCGTTATTAAAATTTGTGACACTAAACAATTATTTTTTGAATAATTTACTATAGAAAAGGCAATCCCTAGCGTAATTAAAATTTGCAACAGTAAAAAATTATTTTTTGAATAATTTACTATAGAAAAGGCAATCCCTGGCGTAATTAAAATTTGAGACAGTAAAAAATTATTTTTTGAATAATTTACTATAGAAAAGGCAATCCCTGGCGTATTTAAAATTTGCGACACTAAACAATTATTTTTTGCAAAACTTACTATAGAAAAGGCAATCGCTGGCGTAATTAAAATTTGCGACACTAAACAATTATTTTTTGCAAAATTTACTATAGAAAAGGCAATCCCTGGCGTAATTAAAATTTGTGACAGAAAAAATGATTTTTTCCAAAATTTACTATAGAAAAGGCAATCCCTGGCGTAATTAAAATTTGTGACAGAAAAAATGAATTTTTGAATAATTTATTATAGAAAAGGCAATCCCTGGCGTAGTTAAAATTTGAGACAGTATAAAATGAATTTTTGAATAATTTACTATAGAAAAGGCAATCCCTGGCGTAATTAAAATTTGAGACAGTAAAAAATGAATTTTTGAATAATTTACTATAGAAAAGGCAATCCCTGGCGTAATTAAAATTTGCGACACTAAACAATTATTTTTTGCAAAATTTACTATAGAAAATGCAATCCCTGGCGTAATTAAAATTTGCGACACTAAACAATTATTTTTTGCAAAATTTACTATAGAAAAGGCAATCCCTGGCGTAATTAAAATTTGTGACAGAAAAAATTATTTTTTGAATAATTTACTATAGAAAAGGCAATCCCTGGCGTAATTAAAATTTGCGACAGTAAACAATTATTTTTTGAATAATTTACTATAGAAAAGGCAATCCCTGGCGTAATTAAAATTTGCGACACTAAACAATTATTTTTTGAATAATTTACTATAGAAAAGGCAATCCCTGGCGTAATTAAAATTTGCGACACTAAACAATTATTTTTTGCAAAATTTACTATAGAAAAGGCAATCCCTGGCGTAATTAAAATTTGCGACAGTAAACAATTATTTTTTGAATAATTTACTATAGAAAAGGCAATCCCTGGCGTAATTAAAATTTGAGACAGTAAAAAATTATTTTTTGCAAAATTTACTATAGAAAAGGCAATCCCTGGCGTAATTAAAATTTGCGACAGTAAGCAATTATTTTTTGAATAATTTACTATAGAAAAGGCAATCCCTGGCGTAATTAAAATTTGTGACAGTAAAAAATTATTTTTTGCTAAATTTAATATAAAAAAGGCAATCCCTGGCGTAATTAAAATTTGCGACACTAAACAATTATTTTTTGCAAAATTTACTATAGAAAAGGCAATCCCTGGCGTAATTAAAATTTGCGACAGTATAAAATTATTTTTTGAATAATTTACTATAGAAAAGGCAATCCCTGGCGTAATTAAAATTTGCGGCAGTAAGCAATTATTTTTTGAATAATTTACTATAGAAAAGGCAATGCCTGGCGTAATTAAAATTTGAGACAATAAAAAATTATTTTTTGCAAAATTTACTATAGAAAAGGCAATCCCTGGCGTAGTTAAAATTTTCGACACTAAACAATTATTTTTTGCAAAATTTACTATAGAAAAGGCAATCCCTGGCGTAATTAAAATTTGCAACAGTAAAAAATTATTTTTTGAATAATTTACTATAGAAAAGGCAATCCCTGTCGTAATTAAAATTTGAGACAGTAAAAAATTATTTTTTGAATAATTTACTATAGAAAAGGCAATCCCTGGCGTATTTTAAATTTGCGACAGTAAACAATTATTTTTTGCAAAATTTACTATAGAAAAGGCAATCCCTGGCGTAATTAAAATTTGAGACAGTAAAAAATTATTTTTTGAATAATTTACTATAGAAAAGGCAATCCCTGGCGTAATTAAAATTTGCGACAGTAAACAATTATTTTTTGCAAAATTTACTATAGAAAAGGCAATCCCTGGCGTAATTAAAATTTGCGACAGTAAACAATTATTTTTTGAATAATTTACTATAGAAAAGGCAATCCCTGGCGTAATTAAAATTTGAGACAGTAAAAAATTATTTTTTGCAAAAATTACTATAGAAAAGGCAATCCCTGGCGTAATTAAAATTTGCGACAGTATAAAATTATTTTTTGAATAATTTACTATAGAAAAGGCAATCCCTGGCGTAATTAAAATTTGAGACAGTAAAAAATTATTTTTTGAATAATTTACTATAGAAAAGGCAATCCCTGGCGTAATTAAAATTTGTGACACTAAACAATTATTTTTTGAATAATTTACTATAGAAAAGGCAATCCCTAGCGTAATTAAAATTTGCAACAGTAAAAAATTATTTTTTGAATAATTTACTATAGGAAAGGCAATCCCTGGCGTAATTAAAATTTGCGACAGTAAACAATTATTTTTTGCAAAATTTACTATAGAAAAGGCAATCCCTGGCGTAATTAAAATTTGCGACAGTAAACAATTATTTTTTGAATAATTTACTATAGAAAAGGCAATCCCTGGCGTAATTAAAATTTGAGACAGTAAAAAATTATTTTTTGCAAAATTTACTATAGAAAAGGCAATCCCTGGCGTAATTAAAATTTGCGACAGTATAAAATTATTTTTTGAATAATTTACTATAGAAAAGGCAATCCCTGGCGTAATTAAAATTTGAGACAGTAAAAAATTATTTTTTGAATAATTTACTATAGAAAAGGCAATCCCTGGCGTAATTAAAATTTGCGACACTAAACAATTATTTTTTGAATAATTTACTATAGAAAAGGCAATCCCTGGCGTAATTAAAATTTGCAACAGTAAAAAATTATTTTTTGAATAATTTACTATAGAAAAGGCAATCCCTGGCGTAATTAAAATTTGAGACAGTAAAAAATTATTTTTTGAATAATTTACTATAGAAAAGGCAATCCCTGGCGTATTTAAAATTTGCGACACTAAACAATTATTTTTTGCAAAACTTACTATAGAAAAGGCAATCCCTGGCGTAATTAAAATTTGCGACACTAAACAATTATTTTTTTGCAAAATTTACTATAGAAAAGGCAATCCCTGGCGTAATTAAAATTTGTGACAGAAAAAATGATTTTTTCCAAAATTTACTATAGAAAAGGCAATCCCTGGCGTAATTAAAATTTGTGACAGAAAAAATGAATTTTTGAATAATTTACTATAGAAAAGGCAATCCCTGGCGTAATTAAAATTTGAGACAGTATAAAATGAATTTTTGAATAATTTACTATAGAAAAGGCAATCACTGGCGTAATTAAAATTTGCGACAGTATAAAATGAATTTTTGAATAATTTACTATAGAAAAGGCAATCCCTGGCGTAATTAAAATTTGCGACACTAAACAATTATTTTTTGCAAAATTTACTATAGAAAAGGCAATCCCTGGCGTAATTAAAATTTGAGACACTAAACAATTATTTTTTGCAAAATTTACTATAGAAAAGGCAATCCCTGGCGTAATTAAAATTTGCGACAGTAAAAAATTATTTTTTGAATAATTTACTATAGAAAAGGCAATCCCTGGCGTAATTAAAATTTGCGACAGTAAAAAATTATTTTTTGAATAATTTACTATAGAAAAGGCAATCCCTGGCGTAATTAAAATTTGAGACAGTAAAAAATTATTTTTTGCAAAATTTACTATAGAAAAGGCAATCCCTGGCGTAATTAAAATTTGCGGCAGTAAGCAATTATTTTTTGAATAATTTACTATAGAAAAGGCAATGCCTGGCGTAATTAAAATTTGAGACAATAAAAAATTATTTTTTGCAAAATTTACTATAGAAAAGGCAATCCCTGGCGTAGTTAAAATTTGCGACACTAAACAATTATTTTTTGCAAAATTTACTATAGAAAAGGCAATCCCTGGCGTAATTAAAATTTGAGACACTAAACAATTATTTTTTGCAAAATTTACTATAGAAAAGGCAATCCCTGGCGTAATTAAAATTTGCGACAGTAAAAAATTATTTTTTGAATAATTTACTATAGAAAAGGCAATCCCTGGCGTAATTAAAATTTGCGACAGTAAAAAATTATTTTTTGAATAATTTACTATAGAAAAGGCAATCCCTGGCGTAATTAAAATTTGAGACAGTAAAAAATTATTTTTTGCAAAATTTACTATAGAAAAGGCAATCCCTGGCGTAATTAAAATTTGCGGCAGTAAGCAATTATTTTTTGAATAATTTACTATAGAAAAGGCAATGCCTGGCGTAATTAAAATTTGAGACAATAAAAAATTATTTTTTGCAAAATTTACTATAGAAAAGGCAATCCCTGGCGTAGTTAAAATTTGCGACACTAAACAATTATTTTTTGCAAAATTTACTATAGAAAAGGCAATCCCTGGCGTAATTAAAATTTGCAACAGTAAAAAATTATTTTTTGAATAATTTACTATAGAAAAGGCAATCCCTGTCGTAATTAAAATTTGAGACAGTAAAAAATTATTTTTTGAATAATTTACTATAGAAAAGGCAATCCCTGGCGTATTTTAAATTTGCGACAGTAAACAATTATTTTTTGCAAAATTTACTATAGAAAAGGCAATCCCTGGCGTAATTAAAATTTGAGACAGTAAAAAATTATTTTTTTAATAATTTACTATAGAAAAGGCAATCCCTGGCGTAATTAAAATTTGCGACAGTAAACAATTATTTTTTGCAAAATTTACTATAGAAAAGGCAATCCCTGGCGTAATTAAAATTTGCGACAGTAAACAATTATTTTTTGAATAATTTACTATAGAAAAGGCAATCCCTGGCGTAATTAAAATTTGAGACAGTAAAAAATTATTTTTTGCAAAAATTACTATAGAAAAGGCAATCCCTGGCGTAATTAAAATTTGCGACAGTATAAAATTATTTTTTGAATAATTTACTATAGAAAAGGCAATCCCTGGCGTAATTAAAATTTGAGACAGTAAAAAATTATTTTTTGAATAATTTACTATAGAAAAGGCAATCCCTGGCGTTATTAAAATTTGTGACACTAAACAATTATTTTTTGAATAATTTACTATAGAAAAGGCAATCCCTAGCGTAATTAAAATTTGCAACAGTAAAAAATTATTTTTTGAATAATTTACTATAGAAAAGGCAATCCCTGGCGTAATTAAAATTTGAGACAGTAAAAAATTATTTTTTGAATAATTTACTATAGAAAAGGCAATCCCTGGCGTATTTAAAATTTGCGACACTAAACAATTATTTTTTGCAAAACTTACTATAGAAAAGGCAATCGCTGGCGTAATTAAAATTTGCGACACTAAACAATTATTTTTTGCAAAATTTACTATAGAAAAGGCAATCCCTGGCGTAATTAAAATTTGTGACAGAAAAAATGATTTTTTCCAAAATTTACTATAGAAAAGGCAATCCCTGGCGTAATTAAAATTTGTGACAGAAAAAATGAATTTTTGAATAATTTATTATAGAAAAGGCAATCCCTGGCGTAGTTAAAATTTGAGACAGTATAAAATGAATTTTTGAATAATTTACTATAGAAAAGGCAATCCCTGGCGTAATTAAAATTTGAGACAGTAAAAAATGAATTTTTGAATAATTTACTATAGAAAAGGCAATCCCTGGCGTAATTAAAATTTGCGACACTAAACAATTATTTTTTGCAAAATTTACTATAGAAAATGCAATCCCTGGCGTAATTAAAATTTGCGACACTAAACAATTATTTTTTGCAAAATTTACTATAGAAAAGGCAATCCCTGGCGTAATTAAAATTTGTGACAGAAAAAATTATTTTTTGAATAATTTACTATAGAAAAGGCAATCCCTGGCGTAATTAAAATTTGCGACAGTAAACAATTATTTTTTGAATAATTTACTATAGAAAAGGCAATCCCTGGCGTAATTAAAATTTGCGACACTAAACAATTATTTTTTGAATAATTTACTATAGAAAAGGCAATCCCTGGCGTAATTAAAATTTGCGACACTAAACAATTATTTTTTGCAAAATTTACTATAGAAAAGGCAATCCCTGGCGTAATTAAAATTTGCGACAGTAAACAATTATTTTTTGAATAATTTACTATAGAAAAGGCAATCCCTGGCGTAATTAAAATTTGAGACAGTAAAAAATTATTTTTTGCAAAATTTACTATAGAAAAGGCAATCCCTGGCGTAATTAAAATTTGCGACAGTAAGCAATTATTTTTTGAATAATTTACTATAGAAAAGGCAATCCCTGGCGTAATTAAAATTTGTGACAGTAAAAAATTATTTTTTGCTAAATTTAATATAAAAAAGGCAATCCCTGGCGTAATTAAAATTTGCGACACTAAACAATTATTTTTTGCAAAATTTACTATAGAAAAGGCAATCCCTGGCGTAATTAAAATTTGCGACAGTATAAAATTATTTTTTGAATAATTTACTATAGAAAAGGCAATCCCTGGCGTAATTAAAATTTGCGACAGTAAACAATTATTTTTTGAATAATTTACTATAGAAAAGGCAAACCCTGGCGTAATTAAAATTTGCGACAGTAAACAATTATTTTTTGAATAATTTACTATAGAAAAGGCAATCCCTGTCGTAATTAAAATTTGAGACAGTAAAAAATTATTTTTTGAATAATTTATTATAGAAAAGGCAATCCCTGGCGTATTTTAAATTTGCGACACTAAACAATTATTTTTTGCAAAATTTACTATAGAAAAGGCAATCCCTGGCGTAATTAAAATTTGAGACAGTAAAAAATTATTTTTTGAATAATTTACTATAGGAAAGGCCATCTCTGCCGTAATTAAAATTTGCGACAGTAAACAATTATTTTTTGCAAAATTTACTATAGAAAAGGCAATCCCTGGCGTAATTAAAATTTGCAACAGTAAACAATTATTTTTTGAATAATTTACTATAGAAAAGGCAATCGCTGGCGTAATTAAAATTTGAGAGAGTAAAAAATTATTTTTTGCAAAATTTACTATAGAAAAGGCAATCCCTGGCGTAATTAAAATTTGCGACAGTATAAAATTATTTTTTGAATAATTTACTATAGAAAAGGCAATCCCTGGCGTAATTAAAATTTGAGACAGTAAAAAATTATTTTTTGAATAATTTACTATAGAAAAGGCAATCCCTGGCGTAATTAAAATTTGCGACACTAAACAATTATTTTTTGAATAATTTACTATAGAAAAGGCAATCCCTGGCGTAATTAAAATTTGCAACAGTAAAAAATTATTTTTTGAATAATTTACTATAGAAAAGGCAATCCCTGGCGTATTTAAAATTTGCGACACTAAACAATTATTTTTTGCAAAACTTACTATAGAAAAGGCAATCCCTGGCGTAATTAAAATTTGCGACACTAAACAATTATTTTTTGCAAAATTTACTATAGAAAGGCAATGCCTGGCGTAATTAAAATTTGTGACAGAAAAAATGATTTTTTCCAAAATTTACTATAGAAAAGGCAATCCCTGGCGTAATTAAAATTTGTGACAGAAAAAATGAATTTTTGAATAATTTACTATAGAAAAGGCAATCCCTGGCGTAATTAAAATTTGAGACAGTATAAAATGAATTTTTGAATAATTTACTATAGAAAAGGCAATCCCTGGCGTAATTAAAATTTGCGACAGTATAAAATGAATTTTTGAATAATTTACTATAGAAAAGGCAATCCCTGGCGTAATTAAAATTTGCGACACTAAACAATTATTTTTTGCAAAATTTACTATAGAAAAGGCAATCCCTGGCGTAATTAAAATTTGAGACACTAAACAATTATTTTTTGCAAAATTTACTATAGAAAAGGCAATCCCTGGCGTAATTAAAATTTGCGACAGTAAAAAATTATTTTTTGAATAATTTACTATAGAAAAGGCAATCCCTGGCGTAATTAAAATTTGAGACAGTAATAAATGAATTTTTGAATAATTTACTATAGAAAAGGCAATCCCTGGCGTAATTAAAATTTGCGACACTAAACAATTATTTTTAGCAATATTTACTATAGAAAAGGCAATCCCTGGCGTAATTAAAATTTGCGACACTAAACAATTATTTTTTGCAAAATTTACTATAGAAAAGGCAATCCCTGGCGTAATTAAAATTTGTGACAGAAAAAATTATTTTTTGAATAATTTACTATAGAAAAGGCAATCCCTGGCGTAATTAAAATTTGCGACAGTAAACAATTATTTTTTGAATAATTTACTATAGAAAAGGCAATCCCTGGCGTAATTAAAATTTGCGACAGTAAACAATTATTTTTTGAATAATTTACTATAGAAAAGGCAATCCCTGGCGTAATTAAAATTTGCGACACTAAACAATTATTTTTTGCAAAATTTACTATAGAAAAGGCAATCCCTGGCGTAATTAAAATTTGCGACAGTAAACAATTATTTTTTGCAAAATTTACTATAGAAAAGGCAATCCCTGGCGTAATTAAAATCTGCGACAGTAAACAATTATTTTTTGCAAAATTTACTATAGAAAAGGCAATCCCTGGCGTAATTAAAATTTGCAACAGTAAACAATTATTTTTTGCAAAATTTACTATAGAAAAGGCAATCCCTGGCGTAATTAAAATTTGAGACAGTAAAAAATTATTTTTTGCAAAATTTACTATAGAAAAGGCAATCCCTGGCGTAATTAAAATTTGCGACACTAAACAATTATTTTTTGCAAAATTTACAATAGAAAAGGCAATCCCTGGCGTAATTAAAATTTGCAACAGTAAAAAATTATTTTTTGAATAATTTACTATAGAAAAGGCAATCCCTGGCGTAATTAAAATTTGAGACAGTAAAAAATTATTTTTTGAATAATTTACTATAGAAAAGGCAATCCCTGGCGTATTTTAAATTTGCGACACTAAACAATTATTTTTTGCAAAATTTACTATAGAAAAGGCAATCCCTGGCGTAATTAAAATTTGAGACAGTAAAAAATTATTTTTTGAATAATTTACTATAGAAAAGGCAATCCCTGGCGTAATTAAAATTTGCGACACTAAACAATTATTTTTTGCAAAATTTACTATAGAAAAGGCAATCCCTGGCGTAATTAAAACTTGCGACAGTAAAAAACCATTTTTTGAATAATTTACTATAGAAAAGGCAATCCCTGGCGTAATTAAAATTTGAGACAGTAAAAAATTGTTTTTTGCAAAATTTACTATAGAAAAGGCAATCCCTGGCGTAATTAAAATTTGCGACAGTAAACAATTATTTTTTGAATAATTTACTATAGAAAAGGCAATCCCTGGCGTAATTAAAATTTGCGACAGTAAACAATTATTTTTTGCAAAATTTACTATAGAAAAGGCAGTCCCTGGCGTAATTAAAATTTGCGACAGTAAACAATCATTTTTTGAATAATTTACTATAGAAAAGGCAATCCCTGGCGTAATTAAAATTTGCGACACTAAACAATTATTTTTTGCAAAATTTACTATAGAAAAGGCAATCCCTGGCGTAATTAAAATTTGCGACAGTAAAAAATCATTTTTTGAATAATTTACTATAGAAAAGGCAATCCCTGGCGTAATTAAAATTTGAGAGAGTAAAAAATTGTTTTTTGCAAAATTGACTATAGAAAAGGCAATCCCTGGCGTAATTAAAATTTGCGACAGTAAACAATTATTTTTTGAATAATTTACTATAGAAAAGGCAATCCCTGGCTTAATTAAAATTTGTGACAGTAAACAATTATTTTTTGCAAAATTTACTATAGAAAAGGCAATCCCTGGCGTAATTAAAATTTGCGACAGTAAACAATCATTTTTTGAATAATTTACAATAGAAAAGGCAATCCCTGGCATAATTAAAATTTGAGACAGTAAAAAATTATTTTTTGCAAAATTTACTATAGAAAAGGCAATCCCTGGCGTAATTAAAATTTGCGACAGTATAAAATTATTTTTTGAATAATTTAATATAGAAAAGTCAATCCCTGGCGTAATTAAAATTTGAGACAGTAAAAAGTTATTTTTTGAATAATTTACTATAGAAAAGGCAATCCCTGGCGTAATTAAAATTTGCGACACTAAACTAGTATTTTTTGAATAATTTACTATAGAAAAGGCAATCCCTGGCGTAATTAAAATTTGAAACAGTAAAAAATTATTTTTTGAATAATTTACTATAGAAAAGGCAATCCCTGGCGTATTTAAAATTTGCGACACTAAACAATTATTTTTTGCAAAACTTACTATAGAAAAGGCAATCCCTGGCGTAATTAAAATTTGCGACAGTATAAAATGAATTTTTGAATAATTTACTATAGAAAAGGCAATCCCTGGCGTAATTAAAATTTGCGACACTAAACAATTATTTTTTGCAAAATTTACTATAGAAAAGGCAATCCCTGGCGTAATTAAAATTTGAGACACTAAACAATTATTTTTTGCAAAATTTACTATAGAAAGGGCAATCCCTGGCGTAATTAAAATTTGCGACAGTAAAAAATTATTTTTTGAATAATTTACTATAGAAAAGGCAATCCCTGGCGTAATTAAAATTTGCGACACTAAACAATTATTTTTTGCAAAATTTACTATAGAAAAGGCAATCCCTGACGTAATTAAAATTTGCGACACTAAACAAATATTTTTTGCAAAATTTACTATAGAAAAGGCAATCCCTGGCGTAATTAAAATTTGTGACAGAAAAAATTATTTTTTGAATAATTTACTATAGAAAAGGCAATCCCTGGCGTAATTAAAATATGCGACACTAAACAATTATTTTTTGAATAATTTACTATAGAAAAGGCAATCCCTGGCGTAATTAAAATTTGCGACATTAAACAATTATTTTTTGAATAATTTACTATAGAAAAGGCAATCCCTGGCGTAATTAAAATTTGCGACACTAAACTATTATTTTTTGCAAAATTTACTATAGAAAAAGCAATCCCTGGCGTAATTAAAATTTGCGACAGTAAACAATTATTTTTTGCAAAATTTACTATAGAAAAGGCAATCCCTGGCGTAATTAAAATTTGCGACAGTAAACAATTATTTTTTGCAAAATTTACTATAGAAAAGGCAATCCCTGGCGTAATTAAAATTTGCGACACTAAACAATTATTTTTTGCAAAATTTACTATAGAAAAGGCAATCCCTGGCGTAATTAAAATTTGTGACAGAAAAAATTATTTTTTGAATAATTTACTATAGAAAAGGCAATCCCTGGCGTAATTAAAATTTGCGACAGTAAACAATTATTTTTTGAATAATTTACTATAGAAAAGGCAATCCCTGGCGTAATTAAAATTTGCGACAGTAAACAATTATTTTTTGAATAATTTACTATAGAAAAGGCAATCCCTGGCGTAATTAAAATTTGCGACACTAAACAATTATTTTTTGCAAAATTTACTATAGAAAAGGCAATCCCTGGCGTAATTAAAATTTGCGACAGTAAATAATTATTTTTTGCAAAATTTACTATAGAAAAGGCAATCCCTGGCGTAATTAAAATTTGAGACAGTAATAAATGAATTTTTGAATAATTTACTATAGAAAAGGCAATCCCTGGCGTCATTAAAATTTGCAACAGTAAACAATTATTTTTTGCAAAATTTACTATAGAAAAGGCAATCCCTGGCGTAATTAAAATTTGCGACACTAAACAATTATTTTTTGCAAAATTTACTATAGAAAAGGCAATCCCTGGCGTAATTAAAATTTGTGACAGAAAAAATTATTTTTTGAATAATTTACTATAGAAAAGGCAATCCCTGGCGTAATTAAAATTTGCGACAGTAAACAATTATTTTTTGAATAATTTACTATAGAAAAGGCAATCCCTGGCGTAATTAAAATTTGCGACAGTAAACAATTATTTTTTGAATAATTTACTATAGAAAAGGCAATCCCTGGCGTAATTAAAATTTGCGACACTAAACAATTATTTTTTGCAAAATTTACTATAGAAAAGGCAATCCCTGGCGTAATTAAAATTTGCGACAGTAAACAATTATTTTTTTGCAAAATTTACTATAGAAAAGGCAATCCCTGGCGTAATTAAAATCTGCGACAGTACACAATTATTTTTTGCAAAATTTACTATAGAAAAGGCAATCCCTGGCGTAATTAAAATTTGCAACAGTAAACAATTATTTTTTGCAAAATTTACTATAGAAAAGGCAATCCCTGGCGTAATTAAAATTTGAGACAGTAAAAAATTATTTTTGCAAAATTTACTATAGAAAAGGCAATCCCTGGCGTAATTAAAATTTGCGACACTAAACAATTATTTTTTGCAAAATTTACAATAGAAAAGGCAATCCCTGGCGTAATTAAAATTTGCAACAGTAAAAAATTATTTTTTGAATAATTTACTATAGAAAAGGCAATCCCTGGCGTAATTAAAATTTGAGACAGTAAAAAATTATTTTTTGAATAATTTACTATAGAAAAGGCAATCCCTGGCGTATTTTAAATTTGCGACACTAAACAATTATTTTTTGCAAAATTTACTATAGAAAAGGCAATCCCTGGCGTAATTAAAATTTGAGACAGTAAAAAATTATTTTTTGAATAATTTACTATAGAAAAGGCAATCCCTGGCGTAATTAAAATTTGCGACACTAAACAATTATTTTTTGCAAAATTTACTATAGAAAAGGCAATCCCTGGCGTAATTAAAACTTGCGACAGTAAAAAAACCATTTTTTGAATAATTTACTATAGAAAAGGCAATCCCTGGCGTAATTAAAATTTGAGACAGTAAAAAATTGTTTTTTGCAAAATTTACTATAGAAAAGGCAATCCCTGGCGTAATTAAAATTTGCGACAGTAAACAATTATTTTTTGAATAATTTACTATAGAAAAGGCAATCCCTGGCGTAATTAAAATTTGCGACAGTAAACAATTATTTTTTGCAAAATTTACTATAGAAAAGGCAGTCCCTGGCGTAATTAAAATTTGCGACAGTAAACAATCATTTTTTGAATAATTTACTATAGAAAAGGCAATCCCTGGCGTAATTAAAATTTGCGACACTAAACAATTATTTTTTGCAAAATTTACTATAGAAAAGGCAATCCCTGGCGTAATTAAAATTTGCGACAGTAAAAAATCATTTTTTGAATAATTTACTATAGAAAAGGCAATCCCTGGCGTAATTAAAATTTGAGACAGTAAAAAATTGTTTTTTGCAAAATTTACTATAGAAAAGGCAATCCCTGGCGTAATTAAAATTTGCGACAGTAAACAATTATTTTTTGAATAATTTACTATAGAAAAGGCAATCCCTGGCTTAATTAAAATTTGCGACAGTAAACAATTATTTTTTGCAAAATTTACTATAGAAAAGGCAATCCCTGGCGTAATTAAAATTTGCGACAGTAAACAATCATTTTTTGAATAATTTACTATAGAAAAGGCAATCCCTGGCGTAATTAAAATTTGAGACAGTAAAAAATTATTTTTTGCAAAATTTACTATAGAAAAGGCAATCCCTGGCGTAATTAAAATTTGCGACAGTATAAAATTATTTTTTGAATAATTTAATATAGAAAAGGCAATCCCTGGCGTAATTAAAAATTTGAGACAGTAAAAAGTTATTTTTTGAATAATTTACTATAGAAAAGGCAATCCCTGGCGTAATTAAAATTTGCGACACTAAACTAGTATTTTTTGAATAATTTACTATAGAAAAGGCAATCCCTGGCGTAATTAAAATTTGAAACAGTAAAAAATTATTTTTTGAATAATTTACTATAGAAAAGGCAATCCCTGGCGTATTTAAAATTTGCGACACTAAACAATTATTTTTTGCAAAACTTACTATAGAAAAGGCAATCCCTGGCGTAATTAAAATTTGCGACAGTATAAAATGAATTTTTGAATAATTTACTATAGAAAAGGCAATCCCTGGCGTAATTAAAATTTGCGACACTAAACAATTATTTTTTGCAAAATTTACTATAGAAAAGGCAATCCCTGGCGTAATTAAAATTTGAGACACTAAACAATTATTTTTTGCAAAATTTACTATAGAAAAGGCAATCCCTGGCGTAATTAAAATTTGCGACAGTAAAAAATTATTTTTTGAATAATTTACTATAGAAAAGGCAATCCCTGGCGTAATTAAAATTTGAGACAGTAAAAAATGAATTTTTGAATAATTTACTATAGAAAAGGCAATCCCTGGCGTAATTAAAATTTGCGACACTAAACAATTATTTTTTGCAAAATTTACTATAGAAAAGGCAATCCCTGACGTAATTAAAATTTGCGACACTAAACAAATATTTTTTGCAAAATTTACTATAGAAAAGGCAATCCCTGGCGTAATTAAAATTTGTGACAGAAAAAATTATTTTTTGAATAATTTACTATAGAAAAGGCAATCCCTGGCGTAATTAAAATATGCGACAGTAAACAATTATTTTTTGAATAATTTACTATAGAAAAGGCAATCCCTGGCGTAATTAAAATTTGCGACATTAAACAATTATTTTTTGAATAATTTACTATAGAAAAGGCAATCCCTGGCGTAATTAAAATTTGCGACACTAAACTATTATTTTTTGCAAAATTTACTATAGAAAAGGCAATCCCTGGCGTAATTAAAATTTGCGACAGTAAACAATTATTTTTTGCAAAATTTACTATAGAAAAGGCAATCCCTGGCGTAATTAAAATTTGCGACAGTAAACAATTATTTTTTGCAAAATTTACTATAGAAAAGGCAATTCCTGGCGTAATTAAAATTTGCGACACTAAACAATTATTTTTTGCAAAATTTACTATAGAAAAGGCAATCCCTGGCGTAATTAAAATTTGTGACAGAAAAAATTATTTTTTGAATAATTTACTATAGAAAAGGCAATCCCTGGCGTAATTAAAATTTGCGACAGTAAACAATTATTTTTTGAATAATTTACTATAGAAAAGGCAATCCCTGGCGTAATTAAAATTTGCGACAGTAAACAATTATTTTTTGAATAATTTACTATAGAAAAGGCAATCCCTGGCGTAATTAAAATTTGCGACACTAAACAATTATTTTTTGCAAAATTTACTATAGAAAAGGCAATCCCTGGCGTAATTAAAATTTGCGACAGTAAACAATTATTTTTTGCAAAATTTACTATAGAAAAGGCAATCCCTGGCGTAATTAAAATTTGCGACAGTAAACAATTATTTTTTGCAAAATTTACTATAGAAAAGGCAATCCCTGGCGTCATTAAAATTTGTAACAGTAAACAATTATTTTTTGCAAAATTTACTATAGAAAAGGCAATCCCTGGCGTAATTAAAATTTGAGACAGTAAAAAATTATTTTTTGCAAAATTTACTATAGAAAAGGCAATCCCTGGCGTAATTAAAATTTGCGACACTAAACAATTATTTTTTGCAAAATTTACAATAGAAAAGGCAATCCCTGGCGTAATTAGAATTTGCAACAGTAAAAAATTATTATTTGAATAATTTACTATAGAAAAGGCAATCCCTGGCGTAATTAAAATTTGAGACAGTAAAAAATTATTTTTTGAATAATTTACAATAGAAAAGGCAATCCCTGGCGTATTTTAAATTTGCGACACTAAACAATTATTTTTTGCAAAATTTACTATAGAAAAGGCAATCCCGGCGTAATTAAAATTTGAGACAGTAAAAAATTATTTTTTGAATAATTTACTATAGAAAAGGCAATCCCTGGCGTAATTAAAATTTGCGACACTAAACAATTATTTTTTGCAAAATTTACTATAGAAAAGGCAATCCCTGGCGTAATTAAAATTAGCGACAGTAAAAAATTATTTTTGAATAATTTACTATTGAAAAGGCAATCCCTGGCGTAATTAAAATTTGAGACAGTAAAAAATTATTTTTTGCAAAATTTACTATAGAAAAGGCAATCCCTGGCGTAATTAAAATTTGCGACAGTAAACAATTATTTTTTGAATAATTTACTATAGAAAAGGCAATCCCTGGCGTAATTAAAATTTGCGACAGTAAACAATTATTTTTTGCAAAATTTACTATAGAAAAGGCAATCCCTGGCGTAATTAAAATTTGCGACAGTAAACAATCATTTTTTGAATAATTAACTATAGAAAAGGCAATCCCTGGCGTAATTAAAATTTGAGACAGTAAAAAATTATTTTTTGCAAAATTTACTATAGAAAAGGCAATCCCTGGCGTAATTAAAATTTGCGACAGTATAAAATTATTTTTTGAATAATTTACTATAGAAAAGGCAATCCCTGGCGTAATTAAAATTTGAGACAGTAAAAAGTTATTTTTTTGAATAATTTACTATAGAAAAGGCAATCCCTGGGCGTAATTAAAATTTGCGACACTAAACAAGTATTTTTTGAATAATTTACTATAGAAAAGGCAATCCCTGGCGTAATTAAAATTTGAGACAGTAAAAAATTATTTTTTGAATAATTTACTATAGAAAAGGCAATCCCTGGCGTATTTAAAATTTGCGACACTAAACAATTATTTTTTACAAAACTTACTATAGAAAAGGCAATCCCTGTCGTAATTAAAATTTGCGACACTAAACAATTATTTTTTGCAAAATTTACTATAGAAAAGGCAATCCCTGGCGTAATTAAAATTTGTGACAAAAAAAATTATTTTTTGAATAATTTACTATAGAAAAGGCAATCCCTGGCGTAATTAAAATTTGCGACCGTAAACAATTATTTTTTGAATAATTTACTATAGAAAAGGCAATCCTTTGCGTAATTAAAATTTGTGACAGAAAAAATTATTTTTTGAATAATTTACTATAGAAAAGGCAATCCCTGGCGTAATTAAAATTTGCGACAGTAAACAATTATTTTTTGAATAATTTACTATAGAAAAGGCAATCCCTGGCGTAATTAAAATTTGCGACAGTAAACAATTATTTTTTGAATAATTTACTATAGAAAAGGCAATCCCTGGCGTAATTAAAATTTGCGACACTAAACAATTATTTTTTGCAAAATTTACTATAGAAAAGGCAATCCCTGGCGTAATTAAAATTTGCGACAGTAAACAATTATTTTTTGCAAAATTTACTATAGAAAAGGCAATCCCTGGCGTAATTAAAATTTGCGACAGTAAACAATTATTTTTTGCAAAATTTACTATAGAAAAGGCAATCCCTGGCGTAATTAAAATTTGCAACAGTAAACAATTATTTTTTGCAAAATTTACTATAGAAAAGGCAATCCCTGGCGTAATTAAAATTTGAGACAGTAAAAAATTATTTTTTGAATAATTTACTATAGAAAAGGCAATCCCTGGCGTAATTAAAATTTGCGACAGTAAAAAATTATTTTTTGAATAATTTACTATAGAAAAGGCAATCCCTGGCGTAATTAAAATTTGCGACACTAAACCATTATTTTTTGCAAAATTTACTATAGAAAAGGCAATCCCTGGCGTAATTAAAATTTGCGACACTGAACAATTATTTTTTGCAAAATTTACTATAGAAAAGGCAATCCCTGGCGTAATTAAAATTTGCGGACACTAAACAATTATTTTTTGCAAAATTTACTATAGAAAAGGCAATCCCTGGCGTAATTAAAATTTGTGACAGAAAAAATTATTTTTTGATTAATTTACTATAGAAAAGGCAATCCCTGGCGTAATTTAAATTTGCGACAGTAAACAATTATTTTTTGAATAATTTACTATAGAAAAGGCAATCCCTGGCGTAATTAAAATTTGTGACAGAAAAAATTATTTTTTGAATAATTTACTATAGAAAAGGCAATCCCTGGCGTAATTAAAATTTGCGACAGTAAACAATTATTTTTTTTATAATTTACTATAGAAAAGGCAATCCCTGGCGTAATTAAAATTTGTGACAGTAAACAATTATTTTTTGAATAATTTACTATAGAAAAGGCAATCCCTGGCGTAATTAAAATTTGCGACACTAAACAATTATTTTTTGCAAAATTTACTATAGAAAAGGCAATCCCTGGCGTAATTAAAATTTGCGACAGTAAACAATTATTTTTTGCAAAATTTACTATAGAAAAGGCAATCCCTTGCGTAATTAAAATTTGCGACAGTAAACAATTATTTTTTGCAAAATTTACTATAGAAAAGGCAATCCCTGGCGTAATTAAAATTTGCAACAGTAAACAATTATTTTTTGCAAAATTTACTATAGAAAAGGCAATCCCTGGCGTAATTAAAATTTGAGACAGTAAAAAATTATTTTTTGAATAATTTACTATAGAAAAGGCAATCCCTGGCGTAATTAAAATTTGCGACAGTAAAAAATTATTTTTTGAATAATTTACTATAGAAAAGGCAATCCCTGGCGTAATTAAAATTTGCGACAGTAAACAATTATTTTTTGCAAAATTTACTATAGAAAAGGCAATCCCTGGCGTAATTAAAATTTGCGACAGTAAACAATTATTTTTTGCAAAATTTACTATAGAAAAGGCAATCCCTGGCGTAATTAAAATTTGCAACAATAAACAATTATTTTTTGCAAAATTTACTATAGAAAAGGAAATCCCTGGCGTAATTAAAATTTGAGACAGTAAAAAATTATTTTTTGAATAATTTACTATAGAAAAGGCAATCCTTGGCGTAATTAAAATTTGCGACAGTAAAAAATTATTTTTTGAATAATTTACTATAGAAAAGGCAATCCCTGGCGTAATTAAAATTTGCGACAGTAAAAAATTATTTTTTGAATAATTTACTATAGAAAAGGCAATCCCTGGCGTAATTAAAATTTGAGACAGTAAAAAGTTATTTTTTGAATAATTTACTATAGAAAAGGCAATCCCTGGCGTAATTAAAATTTGCGACACTAAACAAGTATTTTTTGAATAATTTACTATAGAAAAGGCAATCCCTGGCGTAATTAAAATTTGCGACAGTATAAAATTATTTTTTGAATAATTTACTATAGAAAAGGCAATCCCTGGCGTAATTAAAATTTGAGACAGTAAAAAGTTATTTTTTGAATAATTTACTATAGAAAAGGCAATCCCTGGCGTAATTAAAATTTGCGACACTAAACAAGTATTTTTTGAATAATTTACTATAGAAAAGGCAATCCCTGGCGTAATTAAAATTTGCAACTGTAAAAAATTATTTTTTGAATAATTTACTATAGAAAAGGCAATCCCTGGCGTAATTAAAATTTGAGACAGTAAAAAATTATTTTTTGAATAATTTACTATAGAAAAGGCAATCCCTGGCGTATTTAAAATTTGCGACACTAAACAATTATTTTTTACAAAACTTACTATAGAAAAGGCAATCCCTGGCGTAATTAAAATTTGCGACACTAAACAATTATTTTTTGCAAAATTTACTATAGAAAAGGCAATCCCTGGCGTAATTAAAATTTGTGACAAAAAAAATTATTTTTTGAATAATTTACTATAGAAAAGGCAATCCCTGGCGTAATTAAAATTTGCGACCGTAAACAATTATTTTTTGAATAATTTACTATAGAAAAGGCAATCCTTTGCGTAATTAAAATTTGTGACAGAAAAAATTATTTTTTGAATAATTTACTATAGAAAAGGCAATCCCTGGCGTAATTAAAATTTGCGACAGTAAACAATTATTTTTTGAATAATTTACTATAGAAAAGGCAATCCCTGGCGTAATTAAAATTTGCGACAGTAAACAATTATTTTTTGAATAATTTACTATAGAAAAGGCAATCCCTGGCGTAATTAAAATTTGCGACACTAAACAATTATTTTTTGCAAAATTTACTATAGAAAAGGCAATCCCTGGCGTAATTAAAATTTGCGACAGTAAACAATTATTTTTTGCAAAATTTACTATAGAAAAGGCAATCCCTGGCGTAATTAAAATTTGCGACAGTAAACAATTATTTTTTGCAAAATTTACTATAGAAAAGGCAATCCCTGGCGTAATTAAAATTTGCAACAGTAAACAATTATTTTTTGCAAAATTTACTATAGAAAAGGCAATCCCTGGCGTAATTAAAATTTGAGACAGTAAAAAATTATTTTTTTGAATAATTTACTATAGAAAAGGCAATCCCTGGCGTAATTAAAATTTGTGACAGAAAAAATTATTTTTTGAATAATTTACTATAGAAAAGGCAATCCCTGGCGTAATTAAAATATGCGACAGTAAACAATTATTTTTTGAATAATTTACTATAGAAAAGGCAATCCCTGGCGTAATTAAAATTTGCGACATTAAACAATTATTTTTTGAATAATTTACTATAGAAAAGGCAATCCCTGGCGTAATTAAAATTTGCGACACTAAACTATTATTTTTTGCAAAATTTACTATAGAAAAGGCAATCCCTGGCGTAATTAAAATTTGCGACAGTAAACAATTATTTTTTGCAAAATTTACTATAGAAAAGGCAATCCCTGGCGTAATTAAAATTTGCGACAGTAAACAATTATTTTTTGCAAAATTTACTATAGAAAAGGCAATTCCTGGCGTAATTAAAATTTGCGACACTAAACAATTATTTTTTGCAAAATTTACTATAGAAAAGGCAATCCCTGGCGTAATTAAAATTTGTGACAGAAAAAATTATTTTTTGAATAATTTACTATAGAAAAGGCAATCCCTGGCGTAATTAAAATTTGCGACAGTAAACAATTATTTTTTGAATAATTTACTATAGAAAAGGCAATCCCTGGCGTAATTAAAATTTGCGACAGTAAACAATTATTTTTTGAATAATTTACTATAGAAAAGGCAATCCCTGGCGTAATTAAAATTTGCGACACTAAACAATTATTTTTTGCAAAATTTACTATAGAAAAGGCAATCCCTGGCGTAATTAAAATTTGCGACAGTAAACAATTATTTTTTGCAAAATTTACTATAGAAAAGGCAATACCTGGCGTAATTAAAATTTGCGACAGTAAACAATTATTTTTTGCAAAATTTACTATAGAAAAGGCAATCCCTGGCGTCATTAAAATTTGTAACAGTAAACAATTATTTTTTGCAAAATTTACTATAGAAAAGGCAATCCCTGGCGTAATTAAAATTTGAGACAGTAAAAAATTATTTTTTGCAAAATTTACTATAGAAAAGGCAATCCCTGGCGTAATTAAAATTTGCGACACTAAACAATTATTTTTTGCAAAATTTACAATAGAAAAGGCAATCCCTGGCGTAATTAGAATTTGCAACAGTAAAAAATTATTATTTGAATAATTTACTATAGAAAAGGCAATCCCTGGCGTAATTAAAATTTGAGACAGTAAAAAATTATTTTTTGAATAATTTACAATAGAAAAGGCAATCCCTGGCGTATTTTAAATTTGCGACACTAAACAATTATTTTTTGCAAAATTTACTATAGAAAAGGCAATCCCGGGCGTAATTAAAATTTGAGACAGTAAAAAATTATTTTTTGAATAATTTACTATAGAAAAGGCAATCCCTGGCGTAATTAAAATTTGCGACACTAAACAATTATTTTTTGCAAAATTTACTATAGAAAAGGCAATCCCTGGCGTAATTAAAATTAGCGACAGTAAAAAATTATTTTTTGAATAATTTACTATTGAAAAGGCAATCCCTGGCGTAATTAAAATTTGAGACAGTAAAAAATTATTTTTTGCAAAATTTACTATAGAAAAGGCAATCCCTGGCGTAATTAAAATTTGCGACAGTAAACAATTATTTTTTGAATAATTTACTATAGAAAAGGCAATCCCTGGCGTAATTAAAATTTGCGACAGTAAACAATTATTTTTTGCAAAATTTACTATAGAAAAGGCAATCCCTGGCGTAATTAAAATTTGCGACAGTAAACAATCATTTTTTGAATAATTAACTATAGAAAAGGCAATCCCTGGCGTAATTAAAATTTGAGACAGTAAAAAATTATTTTTTGCAAAATTTACTATAGAAAAGGCAATCCCTGGCGTAATTAAAATTTGCGACAGTATAAAATTATTTTTTGAATAATTTACTATAGAAAAGGCAATCCCTGGCGTAATTAAAATTTGAGACAGTAAAAAGTTATTTTTTGAATAATTTACTATAGAAAAGGCAATCCCTGGCGTAATTAAAATTTGCGACACTAAACAAGTATTTTTTGAATAATTTACTATAGAAAAGGCAATCCCTGGCGTAATTAAAATTTGAGACAGTAAAAAATTATTTTTTGAATAATTTACTATAGAAAAGGCAATCCCTGGCGTATTTAAAATTTGCGACACTAAACAATTATTTTTTACAAAACTTACTACAGAAAAGGCAATCCCTGTCGTAATTAAAATTTGCGACACTAAACAATTATTTTTTGCAAAATTTACTATAGAAAAGGCAATCCCTGGCGTAATTAAAATTTGTGACAAAAAAAATTATTTTTTGAATAATTTACTATAGAAAAGGCAATCCCTGGCGTAATTAAAATTTGCGACCGTAAACAATTATTTTTTGAATAATTTACTATAGAAAAGGCAATCCTTTGCGTAATTAAAATTTGTGACAGAAAAAATTATTTTTTGAATAATTTACTATAGAAAAGGCAATCCCTGGCGTAATTAAAATTTGCGACAGTAAACAATTATTTTTTGAATAATTTACTATAGAAAAGGCAATCCCTGGCGTAATTAAAATTTGCGACAGTAAACAATTATTTTTTGAATAATTTACTATAGAAAAGGCAATCCCTGGCGTAATTAAAATTTGCGACACTAAACAATTATTTTTTGCAAAATTTACTATAGAAAAGGCAATCCCTGGCGTAATTAAAATTTGCGACAGTAAACAATTATTTTTTGCAAAATTTACTATAGAAAAGGCAATCCCTGGCGTAATTAAAATTTGCGACAGTAAACAATTATTTTTTGCAAAATTTACTATAGAAAAGGCAATCCCTGGCGTAATTAAAATTTGCAACAGTAAACAATTATTTTTTGCAAAATTTACTATAGAAAAGGCAATCCCTGGCGTAATTAAAATTTGAGACAGTAAAAAATTATTTTTTGAATAATTTACTATAGAAAAGGCAATCCCTGGCGTAATTAAAATTTGCGACAGTAAAAAATTATTTTTTGAATAATTTACTATAGAAAAGGCAATCCCTGGCGTAATTAAAATTTGCGACACTAAACCATTATTTTTTGCAAAATTTACTATAGAAAAGGCAATCCCTGGCGTAATTAAAATTTGCGACACTGAACAATTATTTTTTGCAAAATTTACTATAGAAAAGGCAATCCCTGGCGTAATTAAAATTTGCGACACTAAACAATTATTTTTTGCAAAATTTACTATAGAAAAGGCAATCCCTGGCGTAATTAAAATTTGTGACAGAAAAAATTATTTTTTGATTAATTTACTATAGAAAAGGCAATCCCTGGCGTAATTTAAATTTGCGACAGTAAACAATTATTTTTTGAATAATTTACTATAGAAAAGGCAATCCCTGGCGTAATTAAAATTTGTGACAGAAAAAATTATTTTTTGAATAATTTACTATAGAAAAGGCAATCCCTGGCGTAATTAAAATTTGCGACAGTAAACAATTATTTTTTTTATAATTTACTATAGAAAAGGCAATCCCTGGCGTAATTAAAATTTGTGACAGTAAACAATTATTTTTTGAATAATTTACTATAGAAAAGGCAATCCCTGGCGTAATTAAAATTTGCGACACTAAACAATTATTTTTTGCAAAATTTACTATAGAAAAGGCAATCCCTGGCGTAATTAAAATTTGCGACAGTAAACAATTATTTTTTGCAAAATTTACTATAGAAAAGGCAATCCCTGGCGTAATTAAAATTTGCGACAGTAAACAATTATTTTTTGCAAAATTTACTATAGAAAAGGCAATCCCTGGCGTAATTAAAATTTGCAACAGTAAACAATTATTTTTTGCAAAATTTTACTATAGAAAAGGCAATCCCTGGCGTAATTAAAATTTGAGACAGTAAAAAATTATTTTTTTGAATAATTTACTATAGAAAAGGCAATCCCTGGCGTAATTAAAATTTGCGACAGTAAAAAATTATTTTTTGAATAATTTACTATAGAAAAGGCAATCCCTGGCGTAATTAAAATTTGCGACAGTAAACAATTATTTTTTGCAAAATTTACTATAGAAAAGGCAATCCCTGGCGTAATTAAAATTTGCGACAGTAAACAATTATTTTTTGCAAAATTTACTATAGAAAAGGCAATCCCTGGCGTAATTAAAATTTGCAACAATAAACAATTATTTTTTGCAAATTTTACTATAGAAAAGGAAATCCCTGGCGTAATTAAAATTTGAGACAGTAAAAAATTATTTTTTGAATAATTTACTATAGAAAAGGCAATCCTTGGCGTAATTAAAATTTGCGACAGTAAAAAATTATTTTTTGAATAATTTACTATAGAAAAGGCAATCCCTGGCGTAATTAAAATTTGCGACAGTAAAAAATTATTTTTTGAATAATTTACTATAGAAAAGGCAATCCTGGCGTAATTAAAATTTGAGACAGTAAAAAGTTATTTTTTGAATAATTTACTATAGAAAAGGCAATCCCTGGCGTAATTAAAATTTGCGACACTAAACAAGTATTTTTTGAATAATTTACTATAGAAAAGGCAATCCCTGGCGTAATTAAAATTTGCGACAGTATAAAATTATTTTTTGAATAATTTACTATAGAAAAGGCAATCCCTGGCGTAATTAAAATTTGAGACAGTAAAAAGTTATTTTTTGAATAATTTACTATAGAAAAAGGCAATCCCTGGCGTAATTAAAATTTGCGACACTAAACAAGTATTTTTTGAATAATTTACTATAGAAAAGGCAATCCCTGGCGTAATTAAAATTTGCAACTGTAAAAAATTATTTTTTGAATAATTTACTATAGAAAAGGCAATCCCTGGCGTAATTAAAATTTGAGACAGTAAAAAATTATTTTTTGAATAATTTACTATAGAAAAGGCAATCCCTGGCGTATTTAAAATTTGCGACACTAAACAATTATTTTTTACAAAACTTACTATAGAAAAGGCAATCCCTGGCGTAATTAAAATTTGCGACACTAAACAATTATTTTTTGCAAAATTTACTATAGAAAAAGGCAATCCCTGGCGTAATTAAAATTTGTGACAAAAAAAATTATTTTTTGAAATAATTTACTATAGAAAAGGCAATCCCTGGCGTAATTAAAATTTGCGACCGTAAACAATTATTTTTTGAATAATTTACTATAGAAAAGGCAATCCTTTGCGTAATTAAAATTTGTGACAGAAAAAATTATTTTTTGAATAATTTACTATAGAAAAGGCAATCCCTGGCGTAATTAAAATTTGCGACAGTAAACAATTATTTTTTGAATAATTTACTATAGAAAAGGCAATCCCTGGCGTAATTAAAATTTGCGACAGTAAACAATTATTTTTTGAATAATTTACTATAGAAAAGGCAATCCCTGGCGTAATTAAAATTTGCGACACTAAACAATTATTTTTTGCAAAATTTACTATAGAAAAGGCAATCCCTGGCGTAATTAAAAATTTGCGACAGTAAACAATTATTTTTTGCAAAATTTACTATAGAAAAGGCAATCCCTGGCGTAATTAAAATTTGCGACAGTAAACAATTATTTTTTGCAAAATTTACTATAGAAAAGGCAATCCCTGGCGTAATTAAAATTTGCAACAGTAAACAATTATTTTTTGCAAAATTTACTATAGAAAAGGCAATCCCTGGCGTAATTAAAATTTGAGACAGTAAAAAATTATTTTTTGAATAATTTACTATAGAAAAGGCAATCCCTGGCGTAATTAAAATTTGCGACAGTAAAAAATTATTTTTTGAATAATTTACTATAGACAAGGCAATCCCTGGCGTAATTAAAATTTGCGACACTAAACAATTATTTTTTGCAAAATTTACTATAGAAAAGGCAATCCCTGGCGTAATTAAAATTTGCGACACTGAACAATTATTTTTTGCAAAATTTACTATAGAAAAGGCAATCCCTGGCGTAATTAAAATTTGCGACACTAAACAATTATTTTTTGCAAAATTTACTATAGAAAAGGCAATCCCTGGCGTAATTAAAATTTGTGACAGAAAAAATTATTTTTTGATTAATTTTACTATAGAAAAGGCAATCCCCTGGCGTAATTTAAATTTGCGACAGTAAACAATTATTTTTTGAATAATTTACTATAGAAAAGGCAATCCCTGGCGTAATTAAAATTTGTGACAGAAAAAATTATTTTTTGAATAATTTACTATAGAAAAGGCAATCCCTGGCGTAATTAAAATTTGCGACAGTAAACAATTATTTTTTGCAAAATTTACTATAGAAAAGGCAATCCCTGGCGTAATTAAAATTTGCGACAGTAAACAATTATTTTTTGCAAAATTTACTATAGAAAAGGCAATCCCTGGCGTAATTAAAATTTGCAACAGTAAACAATTATTTTTTGCAAAATTTACTATAGAAAAGGCAATCCCTGGCGTAATTAAAATTTGAGACAGTAAAAAATTATTTTTTGAATAATTTACTATAGAAAAGGCAATCCCTGGCGTAATTAAAATTTGCGACAGTAAAAAATTATTTTTTGAATAATTTACTATAGAAAAGGCAATCCCTGGCGTAATTAAAATTTGCGACAGTAAACAATTATTTTTTGCAAAATTTACTATAGAAAAGGCAATCCCTGGCGTAATTAAAATTTGCGACAGTAAACAATTATTTTTTGCAAAATTTACTATAGAAAAGGCAATCCCTGGCGTAATTAAAATTTGCAACAGTAAACAATTATTTTTTGCAAAATTTACTATAGAAAAGGAAATCCCTGGCGTAATTAAAATTTGAGACAGTAAAAAATTATTTTTTGAATAATTTACTATAGAAAAGGCAATCCTTGGCGTAATTAAAATTTGCGACAGTAAAAAATTATTTTTTGAATAATTTACTATAGAAAAGGCAATCCCTGGCGTAATTAAAATTTGCGACAGTAAAAAATTATTTTTTGAATAATTTACTATAGAAAAGGCAATCCCTGGCGTAATTAAAATTTGCGACAGTATAAAATTATTTTTTGAATAATTTACTATAGAAAAGGCAATCCCTGGCGTAATTAAAATTTGCAACAGTAAAAAATTATTTTTTGAATAATTTACTATAGAAAAGGCAATCCCTGGCGTAATTAAAATTTGAGACAGTAAAAAAATTATTTTTTGAATTATTTACTATAGAAAAGGCAATCCCTGGCGTATTTAAAATTTGCGACACTAAACAATTATTTTTTGCAAAATTTCCTATAGAAAAGGCAATCCCTGGCGTAATTAAAATTTGCGACACTAAACAATTATTTTTTGCAAAATTTACTATAGAAAAGGCAATCCCTGGCGTAATTAAAACTTGTGACAGAAAAAAATGATTTTTTGCAAAATTTACTATAGAAAAGGCAATCCCTGGCGTAATTAAAATTTGTGACAGAAAAAATGAATTTTTGAATAATTTACTATAGAAAAGGCAATCCCTGGCGTAATTAAAATTTGAGACAGTATAAAATGAATTTTTGAATAATTTACTATAGAAAAGGCAATCCCTGGCGTAATTAAAATTTGCGACACTAAACAATTATTTTTTTCAAAATTTACTATAGAAAAGGCAATCCCTGGCGTAATTAAAATTTGCGACAGTAAACAATTATTTTTTGAATAATTTACTATAGAAAAGGCAATCCCTGGCGTAATTAAAATTTGGGACACTAAACACTTATTTTTTGCAAAATTTACTATAGAAAAGGCAATCCCTAGCGTAATTAAAATTTGCGACAGTAAACAATTATTTTTTGAATAATTTACTATAGAAAAGGCAATCACTGGCGTAATTAAAATTTGCGACAGTAAACAATTATTTTTTGAATAATTTACTATAGAAAAGGCAATCCCTGGCGTAATTAAAATTTGAGACAGTAAAAAATTATTTTTTGCACAATTTACTATAGAAAAGGCAATCCCTGTCGTAATTAAAATTTGCGAGAGTAAACAATTATTTTTTGCAAAATTTACTATAGAAAAGGCAATCCCTGGCGTAATTAAAATTTGCGACAGTATAAAATTATTTTTTGAATAATTTACTATAGAAAAGGCAATCCCTGGCGTAATTAAAAGTTGCGACAGTATAAAATTATTTTTTGAATAATTTACTATAGAAAAGGCAAGCCCTGGCGTAATTAAAATTTGCGACACTAAACAATTATTTTTTGCAAAATTTACTATAGAAAAGGCAATCCCTGGCGTAGTTAAAATTTGAGACAGTAAAAAATTATTTTTTGAATAATTTACTATAGAAAAGGCAATCCCTGGCGTAATTAAAATTTGCGACAGTATAAAATTATTTTTTGAATAATTTACTATATAAAAGGCAATCCCTGGCGTAATTAAAATTTGCGACAGAAAAAAATTAATTTTTGAATAATTTACTATAGAAAAGGCAATCCCTGGCGTAATTAAAATTTGCGACACTAAACAATTATTTTTTGAATAATTTACTATAGAAAAGGCAATCCCTGGCGTAATTAAAATTTGCGACAATATACAATTATTTTTTGCAAAATTTACTATAGAAAAGGCAATCCCTGGCGTAATTAAAATTTGCGACACTAAACAATTATTTTTTGCAAAATTTACTGTAGAAAAGGCAATCCCTGGCGTAATTAAAATTTGAGACAGTAAAAAATTATTTTTTGAATAATTTACTATAGAAAAGGCAATCCCTGGCGTAATTAAAATTTGCGACACTAAACAATTATTTTTTGCAAAATTTACTATAGAAAAGGCAATCCCTGGCGTAATTAAAATTTGAGACAATAGAAAATTATTTTTTGAATAATTTACTATAGAAAAGGCAATCCCTGGCGTAATTAAAATTTGAGACAGAAAAAATTATTTTTTGAATAATTTACTATAGAAGAGTCAATCCCTGGCGTAATTAAAATTTGTGACAGAAAAAATGAATTTTTGAATAATTTACTATAGAAAAGGCAATCCCTGGCGTAATTAAAATTTGCGACACTAAACAATTATTTTTTGAATAATTTACTATAGAAATGGCAATCCCTGGCGTAATTAAAATTTGCGACACTAAACAATTATTTTTTGCAAAATTTACTATAGAAAAGGCAATCCCTGGCGTAATTAAAATTTGCGACACTAAACAATTATTTTTTGAATAATTTACTATAGAAAAGGCAATCCTTGGCGTAATTAAAATTTGCGACACTAGACAATTATTTTTTGCAAAATTTACTATAGAAAAGGCAATCCCTGGCGTAATTAAAATTTGCGACAGTAAACAATTATTTTTTGCAAAATTTACTATAGAAAAGGCAATCCCTGGCGTAATTAAAATTTGCGACACTAAACAATTATTTTTTGCAAAATTTACTATAGAAAAGGCATTCCCTGGCGTAATTAAAATTTGAGACAGTAAAAAATTATTTTTTGAATAATTTACTATAGAAAAGGCAATCCCTGGCGTAATTAAAATTTGCGACAGTATAAAATTATTTTTTGAATAATTTACTATAGAAAAGGCAATCCCTGGCGTAATTAAAATTTGAGACAGTAAAAAATTATTTTTTGCAAAATTTACTATAGAAAAGGCAATCCCTGGCGTAATTAAAATTTGCGACAGTAAACAATTATTTTTTGAATAATTTACTATAGAAAAGGCAATCCCTGGCGTAATTAAAATTTGCGACAGTGAACAATTATTTTTTGCAAAATTTACTATAGAAAAGGCAATCCCTGGCGTAATTAAAATTTGCGACACTAAACAATTATTTTTTGCAAAATTTACTATAGAAAAGGCAATCCCTGGCGTAATTAAAATTTGCGACAGTAAACAATTATTTTTTGCAAAATTTACTATAGAAAAGGCAATCCCTGGCGTAATTAAAATTTGCGACAGTATAACATTATTTTTTGAATAATTTACTATAGAAAAGGCAATCCCTGGCGTAATTAAAATTTGAGACAGTAAAAAATGAATTTTTGAATAATTTACTATAGAAAAGGCAATCCCTGGCGTAATTAAAATTTGCGACAGTAAACAATTATTTTTTGCAAAATTTACTATAGAAAAGGCAATCCCTGGCGTAATTAAAATTTGCGACAGTAAACACTTATTTTTTGAATAATTTACTATAGAAAAGGCAATCCCTGGCGTAATTAAAATTTGAGACAGTAAAAAATTATTTTTTGCAAAATTTACTATAGAAAAGGCAATCCCTGGCGTAATTAAAATTTGCGACAGTAAACAATTATTTTTTGAATAATTTACTATAGAAAACGCAATCCCTGGCGTAATTAAAATTTGAGACAGTAAAAAATTATTTTTTGAAAATTTACTATAGAAAAGGCAATCCCTGGCGTAATTAAAATTTGCGACACTAAACAATTATTTTTTGCAAAATTTACTATAGAAAAGGCAATTCCTGGCGTAATTAAAATTTGCGACACTAAACAATTATTTTTTGCAAAATTTACTATAAGAAAAGGCAATCCCCTGGCGTAATTAAAATTTGCGACACTAAACAATTATTTTTTGCAAAATTTACTATAGAAAAGGCAATCCCTGGCGTAATTAAAATTTGCGACACTAAACAATTATTTTTTGCAAAATTTACTATAGAAAAGGCAATCCCTGGCGTAATTAAAATTTGCGACACTAAACAATTATTTTTTGCAAAATTTTACTATAGAAAAGGCAATCCCTGGCGTAATTAAATTTGCGACACTAAGCAATTATTTTTTGCAAAATTTACTATAGAAAAGGCAATCCCTGGCGTAATTAAAATTTGCGACAGTATAAAATTATTTTTTGCAAAATTTACTATAGGAAAGGCAATCCCTGGCGTAATTAAAATTTGCGACACTAAACAATTATTTTTTGCAAAATTTACTATAGAAAAGGCAATCCCTGGCGTAATTAAAATTTGCGACACTAAACAATTATTTTTTGCAAAATTTACTATAGAAACGGCAATCCCTGGCGTAATTAAAATTTGCAACACTAAACAATTTTTTTTTGCAAAATTTACTATAGAAAAGGCAATCCCTGGCCTTATTAAAATTTGCGACAATATAAAATTATAATTTGCAAAATTTACTATAGAAAAGGCAATCCCTGGCGTAATTAAAATTTGTGACACTAAACAATTATTTTTTTGCAAAATTTACTAGAGAAAAGGCAATCCCTGGCGTAATTAAAATTTGCGACAGTATAAAATTATTTTTTGCAAAATTTACTATAGAAAAGGCAATCCCTGGCGTAATTAAAATTTGCGACACTAAACAATTATTTTTTGCAAAATTTACTATAGAAAAGGCAATCCCTGGCGTAATTAAAATTTGCGACAATATAAAATTATTTTTTGCAAAATTTACTATAGAAAAGGCAATCCCTGGCGTAATTAAAATTTGCGACACTAAACAATTATTTTTTGCAAAATTTACTATAGAAAAGGCAATCCCTGGCGTAATTAAAATTTGCGACACTAAACAATTATTTTTTGCAAAATTTACTATAGAAAAGGCAATCCCTAGCGTAATTAAAATTTGCGACACTAAACAATTATTTTTTGCAAAATTTACTATAGAAAAGGCAATCCCTGGCGTAATTAAAATTTGCGACACTAAACAATTATTTTTTGCAAAATTTACTATAGAAAAGGCAATCCCTGGCGTAATTAAAATTTGCGACACTAAACAATTATTTTTTGCAAAATTTACTATAGAAAGGGCAATCCCTGGCGTAATTAAAATTTGCGACACTAAACAATTATTTTTTGCAAAATTTACTATAGAAAAGGCAATCCCTGGCGTAATTAAAATTTGCGACAGTATAAAATTATTTTTTGCAAAATTTACTATAGAAAAGGCAATCCCTGGCGTAATTAAAATTTGCGACACTAAACAATTATTTTTTGCAAAATTTACCATAGAAAAGGCAATCCCTTGCGTAATTAAAATTTGCGACACTAAACAATTATTTTTTGCAAAATTTACTATAGAAATGGCAATCCCTGGCGTAATTAAAATTTGTGACACTAAACAATTATTTTTTGCAAAATTTACTATAGAAAAGGCAATCCCTGGCGTAATTAAAATTTGCGACACTAAACAATTATTTTTTGCAAAATTTACTATAGAAAAGGCAATCCCTGGCGTAATTAAAATTTGCGACAGTATAAAATTATTTTTTGCAAAATTTACAATAGAAAAGGCAATCCCTGGCGTAATTAAAATTTGCGACACTAAACAATTATTTTTTGCAAAATTTACTATAGAAAAGGCAATCCCTGGCGTAATTAAAATTTGCGACACTAAACAATTATTTTTTGCAAAATTTACTATAGATAAGGCAATCCCTGGCGTAATTAAAATTTGCAACACTAAACAATTATTTTTTGCAAAATTTACTATAGAAAAGGCAATTCCTGGCGTAATTAAAATTTGCGACAGTATAAAATTATTTTTTGCAAAATTTACTATAGAAAAGGCAATCCCTGGCGTAATTAAAATTTGCGACATTAAACAATTATTTTTTGCAAAATTTGTTATAGAAAAGGCAATCCCTGGCGTAATTAAAATTTGCGATACTAAACAATTATTTTTTGCAAAATTTACTATAGAAATGGCAATCCCTGGCGTAATTAAAATTTGCGACACTAAACAATTATTTTTTGCAAAATTTACTATAGAAAAGGCAATCCCTGGCGTAATTAAAATTTGCGATACTAAACAATTATTTTTTGCAAAATTTACTATAGAAAAGGCAATCCCTGGCGTAATTAAAATTTGCGACACTAAACAATTATTTTTTGCAAAATTTACTATAGAAATGGCAATCCCTGGCGTAATTAAAATTTGCGACACTAAACAATTATTTTTTGCAAAATTTACTATAGAAAAGGCAATCCCTGGCGTAATTAAAATTTGCGATACTAAACAATTATTTTTTGCAAAATTTACTATAGAAAAGGCAATCCCTGGCGTAATTAAAATTTGCGACACTAAACAATTATTTTTTGCAAAATTTACTATAGAAAAGGAAATCCCTGGGGTAATTAAAATTTGCGAGACTAAACAATTATTTTTTGCAAAATTTACTATAGAAAAGGCAATCCCTGGCGTAATTAAAATTTGCGACAGTATAAAATTATTTTTTGCAAAATTTACTATAGAAGAGGCAATCCCTGGCGTAATTAAAATTTGCGACAGTATAAAATTATTTTTTGCAAAATTTACTATAGAAAAGGCAATCCCTGGCGTAATTAAAATTTGCGACACTAAACAATTATTTTTTGCAAAATTTACTATAGAAAAGGCAATCCCTGGCGTAATTAAAATTTGAGACAGTAAAAAATTATTTTTTGAATAATTTACAATAGAAAAGGCAATCCCTGGCGTAATTAAAATTTGAGACAGTAAAAAATTATTTTTTGAATAATTTACTATAGAAAAGGCAATCCCTGGCGTAATTAAAATTTGTGACAGAAAAAATGAATTTTTGAATAATTTACTATAGAAAAGGCAATCCCTGGCGTAATTAAAATTTGAGACAGTAAAAAATTATTTTTTGCAAAATTTACTATAGAAAAGGCAATCCCTGGCGTAATTAAAATTTGCGACAGTAAACAATTATTTTTTGCAAAATTTACTATAGAAAAGGCAATCCCTGGCGTAATTAAAATTTGCGACAGTAAAAAATTAATTTTTGAATAATTTACTATAGAAAAGGCAATCCCAGGCGTAATTAAAATTTGCGACACTAAACAATTATTTTTTGCAAAATTTACTAAAGAAAAGGCAATCCCTGGCGTAATTAAAATTTGAGACAGTAAAAAATTATTTTTTGAATAATTTACTATAGAAAAGGCAATCCCTGGCGTAATTAAAATTTGCGACAGTATAAAATTATTTTTTGAATAATTTACTATAGAAAAGGCAATCCCTGGCGTAATTAAAATTTGCGACAGAAAAAAATTAATTTTTGAATAATTTACTATAGAAAAGGCAATCCCTGGCGTAATTAAAATTTGCGACACTAAACAATTATTTTTTGCAAAATTTACTATAGAAAAGGAAATCCCTGGGGTAATTAAAATTTGCGAGACTAAACAATTATTTTTTGCAAAATTTACTATAGAAAAGGCAATCCCTGGCGTAATTAAAATTTGCGACAGTATAAAATTATTTTTTGCAAAATTTACTATAGAAAAGGCAATCCCTGGCGTAATTAAAATTTGCGACACTAAACAATTATTTTTTGCAAAATTTACTATAGAAAAGGCAATCCCTGGCGTAATTAAAATTTGCGACACTAAACAATTATTTTTTGCAACATTTATTATAGAAAAGGCAATCCCTGGCGTAATTAAAATTTGCGACACTAAACAATTATTTTTTGCAAAATTTACTATAGAAGAGGCAATCCCTGGCGTAATTAAAATTTGCGACAGTATAAAATTATTTTTTGCAAAATTTACTATAGAAAAGGCAATCCCTGGCGTAATTAAAATTTGCGACACTAAACAATTATTTTTTGCAAAATTTACTATAGAAAAGGCAATCCCTGGCGTAATTAAAATTTGAGACAGTAAAAAATTATTTTTTGAATAATTTACAATAGAAAAGGCAATCCCTGGCGTAATTAAAATTTGTGACAGAAAAAATGAATTTTTGAATAATTTACTATAGAAAAGGCAATCCCTGGCGTAATTAAAATTTGAGACAGTAAAAAATTATTTTTTGCAAAATTTACTATAGAAAAGGCAATCCCTGGCGTAATTAAAATTTGCGACAGTAAACAATTATTTTTTGCAAAATTTACTATAGAAAAGGCAATCCCTGGCGTAATTAAAATTTGCGACAGTAAAAAATTAATTTTTGAATAATTTACTATAGAAAAGGCAATCCCAGGCGTAATTGAAATTTGCGACACTAAACAATTATTTTTTGCAAAATTTACTAAAGAAAAGGCAATCCCTGGCGTAATTAAAATTTGAGACAGTAAAAAATTATTTTTTGAATAATTTACTATAGAAAAGGCAATCCCTGGCGTAATTAAAATTTGCGACAGTATAAAATTATTTTTTGAATAATTTACTATAGAAAAGTCAGTCCCTGGCGTAATTAAAATTTGCGACAGAAAAAAATTAATTTTTGAATAATTTACTATAGAAAAGGCAATCCCTGGGGTAATTAAAATTTGCGACACTAAACAATTATTTTTTGAATAATTTACTATAGAAAAGGCAATCCCTGGCGTAATTAAAATTTGCGACACTAAACAATTATTTTTTGCAAAATTTACTATAGAAAAGGCAATCCCTGGCGTAATTAAAATTTGCGACACTAAACAATTATTTTTTGCATAATTTACTATAGAAAAGGCAATGCCTGGCGTAATTAAAAATTGAGACAGTAAAAAATTATTTTTTGAATAATTTACTATATAAAAGGCAATCCCTGGCGTAATTAAAATTTGCGACACTAAACAATTATTTTTTGCAAAATTTACTATAGAAAAGGCAATCCCTGGCGTAGTTAAAATTTGAGATAGTAAACAATTATTTTTTGAATAATTTACTATAGAAAAGGCAATCCCTGGCGTAATTAAAATTTGAGACAGTAAAAAATTATTTTTTGAATAATTTACTATAGAAAAGGCAATCCCTGGCGTAATTAAAATTTGTGACAGAAAAAATGAATTTTTGAATAATTTACTATAGAAAAGGCAATCCCTGGCGTAATTAAAATTTGCGACACTAAACAATTATTTTTTGAATAATTTACTATAGAAAAGGCAATCCCTGGCGTAATTAAAATTTGTGACACTAAACAATTATTTTTTGCAAAATTTACTATAGAAAAGGCAATCCCTGGCGTAATTAAAATTTGCGACACTAAAAAATTATTTTTTGAATAATTTACTATAGAAAAAGCAATCCTTGGCGTAATTAAAATTTGCGACACTAAACAATTATTTTTTGCAAAATTTACTATAGAAAAGGCAATCCCTGGCGTAATTAAAATTTGCGACAGTAAACAATTATTTTTTGCAAAATTTACTTTAGAAAAGGCAATCCCTGGCGTAATTAAAATTTGCGACACTAAACAATTACTTTTTGCAAAATTTACTATAGAAGAGGCAATCCCTGGCGTAATTAAAATTTGAGACAGTAAAAAATTATTTTTTGAATAATTTACTATAGAAAAGGCAATCCCTGGCGTAATTAAAATTTGCGACAGTATAAAATTATTTTTTGAATAATTTACTATAGAAAAGGCAATCCCTGGCGTAATTAAAATTTGAGACAGTAAAAAATTATTTTTTGCAAAATTTACTATAGAAAAGGCAATCCCTGGCGTAATTAAAATTTGCGACAGTAAACAATTATTTTTTGAATAATTTACTATAGAAAAGGCAATCCCTGGCGTAATTAAAATTTGCGACAGTAAACAATTATTTTTTGCAAAATTTACTATAGAAAAGGCAATCCCTGGCGTAATTAAAATTTGCGACACTAAACAATTATTTTTTGCAAAATTTACTATAGAAAAGGCAATCCCTGGCGTAATTAAAATTTGCGACAGTAAACAATTATTTTTTGCAAAATTTACTATAGAAAAGGCAATCCCTGGCGTAATTAAAATTTGCGACAGTATAAAATTATTTTTTGAATAATTTACTATAGAAAAGGCAATCCCTGGCGTAATTAAAATTTGAGACAGTAAAAAATGAATTTTTGAATAATTTACTATATAAAAGGCACTACTTGGCGTAATTAAAATTTGCGACAGTAAACAATTATTTTTTGCAAAATTTGCTATAGAAAAGGCAATCCCTGGCGTAATTAAAATTTGCTAGAGTAAACAATTATTTTTTGAATAATTTACTATAGAAAAGGCAATCCCTGGCGTAATTAAAATTTGAGACAGTAAAAAATTATTTTTTGCAATATTTACTATAGAAAAGGCAATCCCTGGCGTAATTAAAATTTGCGACAGTAAACAATTATTTTTTGAATAATTTACTATAGAAAAGGCAACCCCTGGCGTAATTAAAATTTGAGACAGTAAAAAATTATTTTTTGCAAAATTTACTATAGAAAAGGCAATCCCTGGCGTAATTAAAATTTGCGACACTAAACAATTATTTTTTTGCAAAATTTACTATAGAAAAGGCAATCCTTGGTGTAATTAAAATTTGCGACACTAAACAATTATTTTTTGCCAAATTTACTATAGAAAAGGCAATCCCTGGCGTAATTAAAATTTGCGACACTAAACAATTATTTTTTGCAAAATTTACTATAGAAAAGAAAATCCCTGGCGTAATTAAAATTTGCGACACTAAACAATTATTTTTTGCAAAATTTACTATAGAAAAGGCAATCCCTGGCGTAATTAAAATTTGCGACACTAAACAATTATTTTTTGCAAAATTTACTATAGAAAAGGCAATCCCTGGCGTAATTAAAATTTGCGACACTAAACAATTATTTTTTGCAAAATTTACTATAGAAAAGGCAATCCCTGGCGTAATTAAAATTTGCGACACTAAACAATTATTTTTTGCAAAATTTACTATAGAAAGGCAATCCCTGGCGTAATTAAAATTTGAGACACTAAACAATTATTTTTTGCAAAATTTTCTATAGAAAAGGCAATCCCTGGCGTAATTAAAATTTGCGACACTAAACAATTATTTTTTGCAAAAAATTTACTATAGAAAAGGCAATCCCTGGCGTAATTAAAATTTGCGACACTAAACAATTATTTTTTGCAAAATTTACTATAGAAAAGGCAATCCCTGGCGTAATTAAAATTTGCGACACTAAACAATTATTTTTTGCAAAATTTACTATAGAAAAGGCAATCCCTGGCGTAATTAAAATTTGCGACACTAAACAATTATTTTTTGCAAAATTTACTATAGAAAAGGCAATCCCTGGCGTAATTAAAATTTGCGACAGTAAACAATTATTTTTTGAATAATTTACTATAGAAAAGGCAATCCCTGGCGTAATTAAAATTTGAGACAGTAAAAAATTATTTTTTGCAAAATTTACTATAGAAAAGGCAATCCCTGGAGTAATTAAAATTTGGAACACTAAACAATTATTTTTTGCAAAATTTACTATAGAAAAGGCAATCCCTGGCGTAATTAAAATTTGCGACACTAAACAATTATTTTTTGCAAAATTTACTATAGAAAAGGCAATCCCTGGCGTAATTAAAATTTGCGACACTAAACAATTATTTTTTGCAAAATTTACTATAGAAAAGGCAATCCCTGGCGTAATTACAATTTGCGACACTAAACAATTATTTTTGCAAAATTTACTATAGAAAAGGCAATCCCTGGCGTAATTAAAATTTGCGACACTAAACAATTATTTTTTGCAAAATTTACTATAGAAAAGGCAATCCCTGGCGTAATTAAAATTTGCGACAATAAACAATTATTTTTTGCAAAATTTACTATAGAAAAGGCAATCCCTGGCGTAATTAAAATTTGCGACACTAAACAATTATTTTTTGCAAAATTTACTATAGAAAAGGCAATCCCTGGCGTAATTATAATTTGCGACACTAAACAATTATTTTTTGCAAAATTTACTATAGAAAAGGCAATCCCTGGCGTAATTAAAATTAGCGACACTAAACAATTATTTTTTGCAAAATTTACTATAGAAAAGGCAATCCCTGGCGTAATTAAAATTTGCGACACTAAACAATTATTTTTTGCAAAATTTACTATAGAAAAGGCAATCCCTGGGGTAATTAAAATTTGCGACACTAAACAATTATTTTTTGCAAAATTTACTATAGAAAAGGCAATCCCTGGCGTAATTAAAATTTGCGACACTAAACAATTATTTTTTGCAAAATTTACTATAGAAAAGGCAATCCCTGGCGTAATTAAAATTTGCGACAGTATAAAATTATTTTTTGCAAAATTTACTACAGAAAAGGCAATCCCTGGCGTAATTAAAATTTGCGACACTAAACAATTATTTTTTGCAAAATTTACTATAGAAAAGGCAATCCCTGGCGTAATTAAAATTTGCGACAGTAAACAATTATTTTTTGAATAATTTACTATAGAAAAGGCAATCCCTGGCGTAATTAAAATTTGAGACAGTAAAAAATTATTTTTTGCAAAATTTACTATAGAAAAGGCAATCCCTGGCGTAATTAAAATTTGCGACACTAAACAATTATTTTTTGCAAAATTTACTATAGAAAAGGCAATCCCTGGCGTAATTAAAATTTGCGACAGTATAAAATTATTTTTTGCAAAATTTACTACAGAAAAGGCAATCCCTGGCGTAATTAAAATTTGCGACACTAAACAATTATTTTTTGCAAAATTTACTATAGAAAAGGCAATCCCTGGCGTAATTAAAACTTGCGACAGTATAAAATTATTTTTTGCAAAATTTACTATAGAAAAGGCAATCCCTGGCGTAATTAAAATTTGCGACACTTAACAACTATTTTTTGCAAAATTTACTATAGAAAAGGCAATCCCTGGCGTAATTAAAATTTGCGACAGTATAAAATTATTTTTTGCAAAATTTACCTATAGAAAAGGCAATCCTGGCGTAATTAAAATTTGCGACACTAAACAATTATTTTTTGCAAAATTTACTATAGAAAAGGCAATCCCTGGCGTAATTAAAATTTGCGACAGTATAAAATTATTTTTTGCAAAATGTACTATAGAAAAGGCAATCCCTGGCGTAATTAAAATTTGAGACAGTAAAAAATTATTTTTGAATAATTTACTATAGAAAAAGCAATCCCTGGCGTAATTAAAATTTGCGACACTAAACAATTATTTTTTGCAAAATTTACTATAGAAAAGGCAATCCCTGGCGTAATTAAAATTTGCGACACTAAACAATTATTTTTTGCAAAAAATTTACTATAGAAAAGGCAATCCTGGCGTAATTAAAATTTGCGACACTAAACAATTATTTTTTGCAAAATTTACTATAGAAAAGGCAATCCCCTGGCGTAATTAAAATTTGCGACACTAAACAATTATTTTTGCAAAATTTACTATAGAAAAGGCAATCCCTGGCATAATTTTAAAATTTGCGACAATAAACAATTATTTTTTGAATAATTTACTATAGAAAAGGCAATCCCTGGCGTAATTAAAATTTGAGACAGTAAAAAATTATTTTTTGCAAAATTTACTATAGAAAAGGCAATCCCTGGAGTAATTAAAATTTGCGACACTAAACAATTATTTTTTGCAAAATTTACTATAGAAAAGGCAATCCCTGGCGTAATTAAAATTTGCGACACTAAACAATTATTTTTTGCAAAATTTACTATAGAAAAGGCAATCCCTGGCGTAATTAAAATTTGCGAAACTAAACAATTATTTTTTGCAAAATTTACTATAGAAAAGGCAATCCTGGCGTAATTAAAATTTGCGACACTAAACAATTATTTTTTGCAAAATTTACTATAGAAAAGGCAATCCCTGGCGTAATTAAAATTTGCGACACTAAACAATTATTTTTTGCAAAATTTACTATAGAAAAGGCAATCCCTGGCGTAATTATAATTTGCGACACTAAACAATTATTTTTTGCAAAATTTACTATAGAAAAGGCAATCCCTGGCGTAATTAAAATTAGCGACACTAAACAATTATTTTTTGCAAAATTTACTATAGAAAAGGCAATCCCTGGCGTAATTAAAATTTGCGACACTAAACAATTATTTTTTGCAAAATTTACTATAGAAAAGGCAATCCCTGGCGTAATTAAAATTTGCGACACTAAACAATTATTTTTTGCAAAATTTACTATAGAAAAGGCAATCCCTGGCGTAATTAAAATTTGCGACACTAAACAATTATTTTTTGCAAAATTTACTATAGAAAAGGCAATCCCTGGCGTAATTAAAATTTGCGACAGTATAAAATTATTTTTTGCAAAATTTACTACAGAAAAGGCAATCCCTGGCGTAATTAAAATTTGCGACACTAAACAATTATTTTTTGCAAAATTTACTATAGAAAAGGCAATCCCTGGCGTAATTAAAATTTGCGACAGTAAACAATTATTTTTTGAATAATTTACTATAGAAAGGGCAATCCCTGGCGTAATTAAAATTTGAGACAGTAAAAAATTATTTTTTGCAAAATTTACTATAGAAAAGGCAATCCCTGGCGTAATTAAAATTTGCGACAGTAAACAATTATTTGTTGAATAATTTACTATAGAAAAGGCAATCCCTGGCGTAATTAAAATTTGAGACAGTAACAAATTATTTTTTGTAAAATTTACTATAGAAAAGGCAATCCCTGGCGTAATTAAAATTTGCGACACTAAACAATTATTTTTTGCAAAATTTACTATAGAAAAGGCAATCCCTGGCGTAATTAAAATATGCGACAGTATAAAATTATTTTTTGCAAAATTTACTACAGAAAAGGCAATCCCTGGCGTAATTAAAATTTGCGACACAAAAAAATTATTTTTTGCAAAATTTACTATAGAAAAGGCAATCCCTGGCGTAATTAAAATTTGCGACACTAAACAATTATTTTTTGCAAAATTTACTATAGAAAAGGCAATCCCTGGCGCAATTAAAATTTGCGACACTAAACAATTATTTTTTGCAAAATTTACTATAGAAAAGGCAATCCCTGGCGTAATTAAAATTTGCGACACTAAACAATTATTTTTTGCAAAATTTACTATAGAAAAGGCAATCCCTGGCGTAATTAAAATTTGCGACACTAAACAATTATTTTTTGCAAAATTTACTATAGAAAAGGCAATCCCTGGCGTAATTAAAATTTGCGACACTAAACAATTATTTTTTGCAAAATTTACTATAGAAAAGGCAATCCCTGGCGTAATTAAAATTTGCGACAGTATAAAATTATTTTTTGCAAAATTTACTACAGAAAAGGCAATCCCTGGCGTAATTAAAATTTGCGACACAAAACAATTATTTTTTGCAAAATTTGCTATAGAAAAGGCAATCCCTGGCGTAATTAAAATTTGCGACACTAAACAATTATTTTTTGCAAAATTTACTATAGAAAAGGCAATCCCTGGCGTAATTAAAATTTGCGACACTAAACAATTATTTTTTGCAAAATTTACTATAGAAAAGGCAATCCCTGGCGTAATTAAAATTTGCGACACTAAACAATTATTTTTTGCAAAATTTACTATAAAAAAGGCAATCCCTGGCGTAATTAAAATATGCGAAACTAAACAATTATTTTTTGCAAAATTTACTATAGAAAAGGCAATCCCTGGCGTAATTAAAATTTGCGACACTAAACAATTATTTTTTGCAAAATTTACTATAGAAAAGGCAATCCCTGGCGTAATTAAAATTTGCGACACTAAACAATTATTTTTTGCAAAATTTACTACAGAAAAGGCAATCCCTGGCGTAATTAAAATTTGCGACACTAAACAATTATTTTTTGCAAAATTTACTATAGAAAAGGCAATCCCTGGCGTAATTAAAATTTGCGACTGTATAAAATTATTTTTTGAAAAATTTACTATAGAAAAGGCAATCCCTGGCGTAATTAAAATTTGCGACACTAAACAATTATTTTTTGCAAAATTTACTATAGAAAAGGCAATCCCTGGCGTAATTAAAATTTGCGACACTAAACAATTATTTTTTGCAAAATTTAATATAGAAAAGGCAATCCCTGGCGTAATTAAAATTTGCGACACTAAACAATTATTTTTTGCAAAATTTACTATAGAAAAGGCAATCCCTGGCGTAATTAAAATTTGCGACAGTATAAAATTATTTTTTGCAAAATTTACTATAGAAAAGGTAATCCCTGGCGTAATTAAAATTTGCGACACTAAACAATTATTTTTTGCAAAATTTACTATAGAAAAGGCAATCCCTGGCGTAATTAAAATTTGCGACAGTATAAAATTATTTTTTGCAAAATTTACTATAGAAAAGGCAATCCCTGGCGTAATTAAAATTTGCGACACTAAACAATTATTTTTTGCAAAATTTACTATAGAAAAGGCAATCCCTGGCGTAATTAAAATTTGCGACAGTATAAAATTATTTTTTGAATAATTTACTATAGAAAAGGCAATCCCTGGCGTAATTAAAATTTGAGACAGTAAAAAATTATTTTTTGAATAATTTACTATAGAAAAGGCAATCCCTGGCGTAATTAAAATTTGCGACACTAAACAATTATTTTTTGCAAAATTTACTATAGAAAAGGCAATCCCTGGCGTAATTAAAATTTGCGACACTAAACAATTATTTTTTTGCAAAATTTACTATAGAAAAGGCAATCCCTGGCGTAATTAAAATTTGCGACACTAAACAATTATTTTTTGCAAAATTTACTATAGAAAAGGCAATCCCTGGCGTAATTAAAATTTGCGACACTAAACAATTATTTTTTGCAAAATTTACTATAGAAAAGGCAATCCCTGGCGTAATTAAAATTTGCGACACTAAACAATTATTTTTTGCAAAATTTACTATAGAAAAGGCAACCCCTGGCGTAATTAAAATTTGCGACACTAAACAATTATTTTTTGCAAAATTTACTATAGAAAAAGCAATCCCTGGCGTAATTAAAATTTGCGACACTAAACAATTATTTTTTGCAAAATCTACTATAGAAAAGGCAATCCCTGGCGTAATTAAAATTTGCGACAGTATAAAATTATTTTTTGCAAAATTTACTATAGAAAAGGCAATCCCTGGCGTAATTAAAATTTGCGACACTAAACAATTATTTTTTGCAAAATATACTATAGAAAAGGCAATCCCTGGCGTAATTAAAATTTGCGGACACTAAACAATTATTTTTTGCAAAATTTACTATAGAAAAGGCAATCCCTGGCGTAATTAAAATTTGCGACACTAAACAATTATTTTTTGCAAAATTTACTATAGAATAGGCAATCCCTGGCGTAATTAAAATTTGCGACACTAAACAATTATTTTTTGCAAAATTTACTATAGAAAAGGCAATCCCTGGCGTAATTAAAATTTGCGACACTAAACAATTATTTTTTTGCAAAATTTACTATAGAAAAGGCAATACCTGGCGTAATTAAAATTTGCGACACTAAACAATTATTTCTTGCAAAATTTACTATAGAAAAGGCAATCCCTGGCGTAATTAAAATTTGCGACACTAAACAATTATTTTTTGCAAAATGTACTATAGAAAAGGCAATCCCTGGCGTAATTAAAATTTGCGACACTAAACAATTATTTTTTGCAAAATTTACTATAGAAAAGGCAATCCCTGGCGTAGTTAAAATTTGCGACACTAAACAATTATTTTTTGCAAAATTTACTATAGAAAAGGCAATCCCTGGCGTAAATAAAATTTGCGACACTAAACAATTATTTTTTGCAAAATTTACTATAGAAAAGGCAATACCTGGCGTAATTAAAATTTGCGACACTAAACAATTATTTTTTGCAAAATTTACTATAGAAAAGGCAATCCCTGGCGTAATTAAAATTTGCGACACTAAACAATTATTTTTTGCAAAATGTACTATAGAAAAGGCAATCCCTGGCGTAATTAAAATTTGCGACACTAAACAATTATTTTTTGCAAAATTTACTATAGAAAAGGCAATCCCTGGCGTAATTAAAATTTGCGACACTAAACAATTATTTTTTGCAAAATTTACTATAGAAAAGGCAATCCCTGGCGTAATTAAAATTTGCGACACTAAACAATTATTTTTTGCAAAATTTACTATAGAAAAGGCAATCCCTGGCGTAATTAAAATTTGCGACACTAAACAATTATTTTTTGCAAAATTTACTATAGAAAAGGCAATCCCTGGCGTAATTAAAATTTGCGACACTAAACAATTATTTTTTGCAAAATGTACTATAGAAAAGGCAATCCCTGTCGTAATTAAAATTTGCGACACTAAACAATTATTTTTGCAAAATTTACTATAGAAAAGGCAATCCCTGGCGTAATTAAAATTTGCGACACTAAACAATTATTTTTTGCAAAATTTACTATAGAAAAGGCAATCCCTGGCGTAATTAAAATTTGCGACACTAAACAATTATTTTTTGCAAAATTTACTATAGAAAAGGCATTCCCTGGCGTAATTAAAATTTGCGACACTAAACAATTATTTTTTGCAAAATTTACTATAGAAAAGGCAATCCCTGGCTTAATTAAAATTTGCGACAGTAAACAATTATTTTTTGCAAAATTTACTATAGAAAAGGCAATCCCTGGCGTAATTAAAATTTGTGACAGTATAAAATGAATTATTGAATAATTTACAATAGAAAAGGCAATCCCTGGCGTAATTAAAATTTGCGACATTAAACCATTATTTTTTGCAAAATTTACTATAGAAAAGGCAATCCCTGGCGTAATTAAAATTTGCGACACTAAACAATTATTTTTTGCAAAATTTACTATAGAAAAGGCAATCCCTGGCGAAATTAAAATTTGCGACACTAAACAATTATTTTTTGCAAAATTTACTATAGAAAAGGCAATCCCTGGCGTAATTAAAATTTGCGACAGTATAAAATTATTTTTTGCAAAATTTACTATAGAAAAGGCAATCCCTGGCGTAATTAAAATTTGCGACACTAAACAATTATTTTTTGCAAAATTTACTATAGAAAAGGCAATCCCTGGCGTAATTAAAATTTGCGACAGTATAAAATTATTTTTTGCAAAATTTACTATAGAAAAGAAATCCCTGGCGTAATTAAAATTTGCGACAGTATAAAATTATTTTTTGCAAAATTTACTATAGAAAAGGCAATCCCTGGCGTAATTAAAATTTGCGACAGTAAACAATTATTTTTGCAAAATTTACTATAGAAAAGGCAATCCCTGGCGTAATTAAAATTTGCGACAGTAAACAATTATTTTTTGCAAAATTTACTATAGAAAAGGCAATCCCTGGCGTAATTAAAATTTGCGACACTAAACAATTATTTTTTGCAAAATTTACTATAGAAAAGGCAATCCCTGGCGTAATTAAAATTTGCGACACTAAACAATTATTTTTTGCAAAATTTACTATAGAAAAGGCAATCCCTGGCGTAATTAAAATTTGCGACACTAAACAATTATTTTTTGCAAAATTTACTATAGAAAAGGCAATCCCTGGCTTAATTAAAATTTGCTACACTAAACAATTATTTTTTGCAAAATTTACTATAGAAAAGGCAATCCCTGGCGTAATTAAAATTTGCGACACTAAACAATTATTTTTTGCAAAATTTACTATAGAAAAGGCAATCCCTGGCGTAATTAAAATTTGCGACACTAAACAATTATTTTTTGCAAAATTTACTATAGAAAAGGCAATCCCTGGCGTAATTAAAATTTGCGACACTAAACAATTATTTTTTGCAAAATGTACTATAGAAAAGGCAATCCCTGGCGTAATAAAAATTTGCGACACTAAACAATTATTTTTTGCAAAATTTACTATAGAAAAGGCAATCCCTGGCGTAATTAAAATTTGCGACACTAAACAATTATTTTTTGCAAAATTTACTATAGAAAAGGCAATCCCTGGCGTAATTAAAATTTGCGACACTAAACAATTATTTTTTGCAAAATTTACTATAGAAAAGGCAATCCCTGGCGTAATTAAAATTTGCGACACTAAACAATTATTTTTTGCAAAATTTACTATAGAAAAGGCAATCCCTGACGTAATTAAAATTTGCGACACTAAACAATTATTTTTTGCAAAATTTACTATAGAAAAGGCAACCCATGGCGTAATTAAAATTTGCGAAACTAAACAATTATTTTTTGCAAAATTTACTATAGAAAAGGCAATCCCTGGCGTAATTAAAATTTGCGACACTAAACAATTATTTTTTGCAAAATTTACTATAGAAAAGGCAATCCCTGGCGTAATTAAAATTTGCGACAGTAAACAATTATTTTTTGCAAAATTTACTATAGAAAAGGCAATCCCTGGCGTAATTAAAATTTGTGACAGTATAAAATGAATTATTGAATAATTTGCAATAGAAAAGGCAATCCCTGGCGTAATTAAAATTTGCGACACTAAACAATTATTTTTTGCAAAATTTACTATAGAAAAGGCAATCCCTGGCGTAATTAAAATTTGCGACACTAAACAATTATTTTTTGCAAAATTTACTATAGAAAAGGCAATCCCTGGCGTAATTAAAATTTGCGACACTAAACAATTATTTTTTGCAAAATTTACTATAGAAAAGGCAATCCCTGGCGTAATTAAAATTTGCGACAGTATAAAATTATTTTTTGCAAAATTTACTATAGAAAAGGCAATCCCTGGCGTAATTAAAATTTGCGACACTAAACAATTATTTTTTGCAAAATTTACTATAGAAAAGGCAATCCCTGGCGTAATTAAAATTTGCGACAGTATAAAATTATTTTTTGCAAAATTTACTATAGAAAGGCAATCCCTGGCGTAATTAAAATTTGCGACAGTATAAAATTATTTTTTGCAAAATTTACTATAGAAAAGGCAATCCCTGGCGTAATTAAAATTTGCGACAGTAAACAATTATTTTTTGCAAAATTTACTATAGAAAAGGCAATCCCTGGCGTAATTACAATTTGCGACAGTAAACAATTATTTTTTGCAAAATTTACTATAGAAAAGCAATCCCTGGCGTAATTAAAATTTGCGACACTAAACAATTATTTTTTGCAAAATTTACTATAGAAAAGGCAATCCCTGGCGTAATTAAAATTTGGGACACTAAACAATTATTTTTTGCAAAATTTACTATAGAAAAGGCAATCCCTGGCGTAATTAAAATTTGCGACACTAAACAATTATTTTTTGCAAAATTTACTATAGAAAAGGCAATCCCTGGCGTAATTAAAATTTGCGACACTAAACAATTATTTTTTGCAAAATTTACTATAGAAAAGGCAATCCCTGGCGTAATTAAAATTTGCGACACTAAACAATTATTTTTTGCAAAATTTACTATAGAAAAGGCAATCCCTGGCGTAATTAAAATTTGCGACACTAAACAATTATTTTTTGCAAAATTTACTATAGAAGAGGCAATCCCTGGCGTAATTAAAATTTGCGACACTAAACAATTATTTTTTGCAAAATTTACTATAGAAAAGGCAATCCCTGGCGTAATTAAAATTTGCGACACTAAACAATTATTTTTTGCAAAATTTACTATAGAAAAAGCAATCCCTGGCGTGATTAAAATTTGCGACACTAAACAATTATTTTTTGCGAAATTTACTACAGAAAAGGCAATCCCTGGCGTAATTAAAATTTGAGACAGTAAAAAATTATTTTTTGCAAAATTTACTATAGAAAAGGCAATCCCTGGCGTAATTAAAATTTGCGAAAATATAAAATTATTTTTTGAATAATTTACTATAGAAAAGGCAATCCCTGGCGTAATTAAAATTTGCGACACTAAACAATTATTTTTTGCAAAATTTACTATAGAAAAGGCAATCCCTGGCGTAATTAAAATTTGCGACACTAAACAATTATTTTTTGCAAAATTTACTATAGAAAAGGCAATCCCTGGCGTAATTAAAATTTGCGACAGTTTGAAATTATTTTTTGCAAAATTTACTATAGAAAAGGCAATCCCTGGCGTAATTAAAATTTGCGACACTAAACAATTATTTTTTGCAAAATTTACTATAGAAAAGGCAATCCCTGGCGTAATTAAAATTTGCGACACTAAACAATTATTTTTTGCAAAATTTACTATAGAAAAGGCAATCCCTGGCGTAATTAAAATTTGCGACACTAAACAATTATTTTTTGCAAAATTTACTATAGAAAAGGCAATCCCTGGCGTAATTAAAATTTGCGACACTAAACAATTATTTTTTGCAAAATTTACTATAGAAAAGGCAATCCCTGGCGTAATTAAAATTTGCGACACTAAACAATTATTTTTTGCAAAATTTACTATAGAAAAGGCAATCCCTGGCGTAATTAAAATTTGCGACACTAAACAATTATTTTTTGCAAAATTTACTATAGAAAAGGCAATCCCTGGCGTAATTAAAATTTGCGACACTAAACAATTATTTTTTGCAAAATTTACTATAGAAGAGGCAATCCCTGGCGTAATTAAAATTTGCGACACTAAACAATTATTTTTTGCAAAATTTACTATAGAAAAGGCAATCCCTGGCGTAATTAAAATTTGCGACACTAAACAATTATTTTTTGCAAAATTTACTATAGAAAAAGCAATCCCTGGCGTGATTAAAATTTGCGACACTAAACAATTATTTTTTGCGAAATTTACTACAGAAAAGGCAATCCCTGGCGTAATTAAAATTTGAGACAGTAAAAAATTATTTTTTGCAAAATTTACTATAGAAAAGGCAATCCCTGGCGTAATTAAAATTTGCGAAAATATAAAATTATTTTTTGAATAATTTACTATAGAAAAGGCAATCCCTGGCGTAATTAAAATTTGCGACACTAAACAATTATTTTTTGCAAAATTTACTATAGAAAAGGCAATCCCTGGCGTAATTAAAATTTGCGACACTAAACAATTATTTTTTGCAAAATTTACTATAGAAAAGGCAATCCCTGGCGTAATTAAAATTTGCGACAGTTTGAAATTATTTTTGCAAAATTTACTATAGAAAAGGCAATCCCTGGCGTAATTAAAATTTGCGACACTAAACAATTATTTTTTGCAAAATTTACTATAGAAAAGGCAATCCCTGGCGTAATTAAAATTTGCGACACTAAACAATTATTTTTTGCAAAATTTACTATAGAAAAGGCAATCCCTGGCGTAATTAAAATTTGCGACACTAAACAATTATTTTTTGCAAAATTTACTATAGAAAAGGCAATCCCTGGCGTAATTAAAATTTGCGACACTAAACAATTATTTTTTGCAAAATTTACTATAGAAAAGGCAATCCCTGGCGTAATTAAAATTTGCGACACTAAACAATTATTTTTTGAATAATTTACTATAGAAAAGGCAATCCCTGGCGTAATTAAAATTTGCGACACTAAACAATTATTTTTTGCAAAATTTACTATAGAAAAGGCAATCCCTGGCGTAATTAAAATTTGCGACACTAAACAATTATTTTTTGCAAAATTTACTATAGGAAAGGCAATCCCTGGCGTAATTACAATTTGCGACACTAAACAATTATTTTTTGCAAAATTTACTATAGAAAAGGCAATCCCTGGCGTAATTAAAATTTGCGACACTAAACAATTATTTTTTGCAAAATTTACTATAGAAAAGGCAATCCCTGGCGTAATTAAAATTTGCGACACTAAACAATTATTTTTTGCAAAATTTACTATAGAAAAGGCAATCCCTGGCTTAATTAAAATTTGCGACACTAAACAATTATTTTTTGCAAAATTTACTATAGAAAAGGCAATCCCTGGCGTAATTAAAATTTGCGACACTAAACAATTATTTTTTGCAAAATTTACTATAGAAAAGGCAATCCCTGGCGTAATTAAAATTTGCGACACTAAACAATTATTTTTTGCAAAATTTACTATAGAAAAGGCAATCCCTGGCGTAATTAAAATTTGCGACACTAAACAATTATTTTTTGCAAAATGTACTATAGAAAAGGCAATCCCTGGCGTAATAAAAATTTGCGACACTAAACAATTATTTTTTGCAAAATTTACTATAGAAAAGGCAATCCCTGGCGTAATTAAAATTTGCGACACTAAACAATTATTTTTTGCAAAATTTACTATAGAAAAGGCAATCCCTGGCGTAATTAAAATTTGCGACACTAAAAAATTATTTTTTGCAAAATTTACTATAGAAAAGGCAATCCCTGGCGTAATTAAAATTTGCGACACTAAACAATTATTTTTTGCAAAATTTACTATAGAAAAGGCAATCCCTGACGTAATTAAAATTTGCGACACTAAACAATTATTTTTTGCAAAATTTACTATAGAAAAGGCAACCCATGGCGTAATTAAAATTTGCGACACTAAACAATTATTTTTTGCAAAATTTACTATAGAAAAGGCAATCCCTGGCGTAATTAAAATTTGCGACACTAAACAATTATTTTTTGCAAAATTTACTATAGAAAAGGCAATCCCTGGCGTAATTAAAATTTGCGACAGTAAACAATTATTTTTTGCAAAATTTACTATAGAAAAGGCAATCCCTGGCGTAATTAAAATTTGTGACAGTATAAAATGAATTATTGAATAAATTTACAATAGAAAAGGCAATCCCTGGCGTAATTAAAATTTGCGACACTAAACAATTATTTTTTGCAAAATTTACTATAGAAAAGGAAATCCCTGGCGTAATTAAAATTTGCGACACTAAACAATTATTTTTTGCAAAATTTACTATAGAAAAGGCAATCCCTGGCGTAATTAAAATTTGCGACACTAAACAATTATTTTTTGCAAAATTTACTATAGAAAAGGCAATCCCTGGCGTAATTAAAATTTGCGACAGTATAAAATTATTTTTTGCAAAATTTACTATAGAAAAGGCAATCCCTGGCGTAATTAAAATTTGCGACACTAAACAATTATTTTTTGCAAAATTTACTATAGAAAAGGCAATCCCTGGCGTAATTAAAATTTGCGACAGTATAAAATTATTTTTGCAAAATTTACTATAGAAAGGCAATCCCTGGCGTAATTAAAATTTGCGACAGTATAAAATTATTTTTTGCAAAATTTACTATAGAAAAGGCAATCCCTGGCGTAATTAAAATTTGCGACAGTAAACAATTATTTTTTGCAAAATTTACTATAGAAAAGGCAATCCCTGGCGTAATTACAATTTGCGACAGTAAACAATTATTTTTTGCAAAATTTACTATAGAAAAGCAATCCCTGGCGTAATTAAAATTTGCGACACTAAACAATTATTTTTTGCAAAATTTACTATAGAAAAGGCAATCCCTGGCGTAATTAAAATTTGCGACACTAAACAATTATTTTTTGCAAAATTTACTATAGAAAAGGCAATCCCTGGCGTAATTAAAATTTGCGACACTAAACAATTATTTTTTGCAAAATTTACTATAGAAAGGCAATCCCTGGCGTAATTAAAATTTGCGACACTAAACAATTATTTTTTGCAAATTTACTATAGAAAAGGCAATCCCTGGCGTAATTAAATTTGCGACACTAAACAATTAATTTTTTGCAAAATTTACTATAGAAAAGGCAATCCCTGGCGTAATTAATATTTGCGACACTAAACAATTATTTTTTGCAAAATTTACTATAGAAGAGGCAATC
>CAWVNZ010001460.1:0-54979 GCA_963930735.1 Dioctria linearis
AAAAAATGAATTTTTGAATAATTTACTATAGGAAAGGCAATCCCTGGCGTAATTAAAATTTGAGACAGTTAAAAAATGAATTTTTGAATAATTTACTATAGAAAAGGCAATCCCTGGCGTAATTAAAATTTGAGACAGTATAAAATGAATTTTTGAATAATTTACTATAGAAAAGGCAATCCCTGGCGTAATTAAAATTTGAGACAGTAAAAAATGAATTTTTGAATAATTGACTATAGAAACGGCAATCCCTGGCGTAATTAAAATTTGAGACAGTAAAAAATGAATTTTTGAATAATTTACTATAGAAAAGGCAATCCCTGGCGTAATTAAAATTTGAGACAGTAAAAAATGAATTTTTTGAATAATTTACTATAGAAAAGGCAATCCCTGGCGTAATTAAAATTTGAGACAGTATAAAATTATTTTTTGAATAATTTACTATAGAAAAGGCAATACCTGGCGTAATTAAAATTTGAGACAGTAAAAAATGAATTTTTGAATAATTTACTATAGAAAAGGCAATCCCTGGCGTAATTAAAATTTGAGACAGTAAAAAATGAATTTTTTGAATAATTTACTATAGAAAAGGCAATCCCTGGCGTAATTAAAATTTGAGACAGTATAAAATTATTTTTTGAATAATTTACTATAGAAAAGGCAATGCCTGGCGTAATTAAAATTTGAGACAGTAAAAAATGAATTTTTGAATAATTTACTATAGAAAAGGCAATCCCTGGCGTAATTAAAATTTGAGACAGTATAAAATGAATTTTTGAATAATTTACTATAGAAAAGGCAATCCCAGGCGTAATTAAAATTTGAGACAGTAAAAAATGAATTTTTGAATAATTTACTATAGAAAAGGCAATCCCTGGCATAATTAAAATTTGAGACAGTATAAAATGAATTTTTGAATAATTTACTATAGAAAAGGCAATCCCTGGCGTATTTAAAATTTGAGACAGTAAAAAATGAATTTTTGAATAATTGACTATAGAAAAGGCAATCCCTGGCGTAATTAAAATTTGAGACAGTAAAAAATGAATTTTTGAATAATTTACTATAGAAAAGGCAATCCCTGGCGTAATTAAAATTTGAAACAGTAAAAAATGAATTTTTTAAATAATTTACTATAGAAACGGCAATCCCTGGCGTAATTAAAATTTGAGACAGTAAAAAATGAATTTTTGAATAATTTACTATAGAAATGGCAATCCCTGGCGTAATTAAAATTTGAGACAGTAAAAATGAATTTTTTGAATAATTTACTATAGAAAAGGCAATCCCTGGCGTAATTAAAATTTGAGACAGTATAAAATTATTTTTTGAATAATTTACTATAGAAAAGGCAATACCTGGCGTAATTAAAATTTGAGACAGTAAAAAATTATTTTTTGAATAATTTACTATAGAAAAGGCAATCCCTGGCGTAATTAAAATTTGAGACAGTAAAAAATGAATTTTTTGAATAATTTACTATAGAAAAGGCAATCCCTGGCGTAATTAAAATTTGTGACAGTAAAAAATTATTTTTTGAATAATTTACTATAGAAAAGGCAATCCCTGGCGTAATTATAATTTGCGACAGTAAAAAATTATTTTTTGAATAATTTACTATAGAAAAGGCAATCCCTGGCGTAATTAAAATTTTCGACAGTAAAAAATGAATTTTTGAATAATTTACTATAGAAAAGGCAATCCCTAGCGTAATTAAAATTTGCGACAGTAAAAAATTATTTTTTGAATAATTTACTATAGAAAAGGCAATCCCTGTCGTAATTAAAATTTGAGACTGTAAAAAATGAATTTTTGAATAATTTACTATAGAAAAGGCAATCCCTGGCGTAATTAAAATTTGAGACAGTATAAAATTATTTTTTGAATAATTTACTATAGAAAAGGCAATCCCTGGCGTAATTAAAATTTGAGACAGTAAACAATTATTTTTTGAATAATTTACTATAGAAAAGGCAATCCCTGGCGTAATTAAAATTTGCGACAGTAAAAAATTATTTTTTGAATAATTTACTATAGAAAAGGCAATCCCTGGCGTAATTAAAATTTGAGACAGTAAAAAATTATTTTTTTGAATAATTTACTATAGAAAAGGCAATCCCTGGCGTAATTATAATTTGAGACAGTAAACTATTATTTTTTGAATCATTTACTATAGAAAAGGCAATCCCTGGCGTAATTAAAATTTGAGACAGTAAACAATTATTTTTTGAATAATTTACTATAGAAAAGGCAATCCCTGGCGTAATTAAAATTTGCGACAGTAAAAAATTATTTTTTGAATAATTTACTATAGAAAAGGCAATCCCTGGCGTAATTAAAATTTGAGACAGTAAACAATTATTTTTTGAATAATTTACTATAGAAAAGGCAATCCCTGGCGTAATTAAAATTTGAGACAGTATAAAATGAATTTTTGAATAATTTACTATAGAAAAGGCAATCCCTGGCGTATTTAAAATTTGAGACAGTAAAAAATGAATTTTTGAATAATTGACTATAGAAAAGGCAATCCCTGGCGTAATTAAAATTTGAGACAGTAAAAAATGAATTTTTGAATAATTTACTATAGAAAAGGCAATCCTTGGCGTAATTAAAATTTGAGACAGTAAAAAATGAATTTTTTAAATAATTTACTATAGAAAAGGCAATCCCTGGCGTAATTAAAATTTGAGACAGTAAAAAATGAATTTTTGAATAATTTACTATAGGAAAGGCAATCCCTGGCGTAATTAAAATTTGAGACAGTTAAAAAATGAATTTTTGAATAATTTACTATAGAAAAGGCAATCCCTGGCGTAATTAAAATTTGAGACAGTATAAAATGAATTTTTGAATAATTTACTATAGAAAAGGCAATCCCTGGCGTAATTAAAATTTGAGACAGTAAAAAATGAATTTTTGAATAATTGACTATAGAAACGGCAATCCCTGGCGTAATTAAAATTTGAGACAGTAAAAAATGAATTTTTGAATAATTTACTATAGAAAAGGCAATCCCTGGCGTAATTAAAATTTGAGACAGTAAAAAATGAATTTTTTGAATAATTTACTATAGAAAAGGCAATCCCTGGCGTAATTAAAATTTGAGACAGTATAAAATTATTTTTTGAATAATTTACTATAGAAAAGGCAATACCTGGCGTAATTAAAATTTGAGACAGTAAAAAATGAATTTTTGAATAATTTACTATAGAAAAGGCAATCCCTGGCGTAATTAAAATTTGAGACAGTAAAAAATGAATTTTTTGAATAATTTACTATAGAAAAGGCAATCCCTGGCGTAATTAAAATTTGAGACAGTATAAAATTATTTTTTGAATAATTTACTATAGAAAAGGCAATGCCTGGCGTAATTAAAATTTGAGACAGTAAAAAATGAATTTTTGAATAATTTACTATAGAAAAGGCAATCCCTGGCGTAATTAAAATTTGAGACAGTATAAAATGAATTTTTGAATAATTTACTATAGAAAAGGCAATCCCAGGCGTAATTAAAATTTGAGACAGTAAAAAATGAATTTTTGAATAATTTACTATAGAAAAGGCAATCCCTGGCATAATTAAAATTTGAGACAGTATAAAATGAATTTTTGAATAATTTACTATAGAAAAGGCAATCCCTGGCGTATTTAAAATTTGAGACAGTAAAAAATGAATTTTTGAATAATTGACTATAGAAAAGGCAATCCCTGGCGTAATTAAAATTTGAGACAGTAAAAAATGAATTTTTGAATAATTTACTATAGAAAAGGCAATCCCTGGCGTAATTAAAATTTGAAACAGTAAAAAATGAATTTTTTAAATAATTTACTATAGAAACGGCAATCCCTGGCGTAATTAAAATTTGAGACAGTAAAAAATGAATTTTTGAATAATTTACTATAGAAATGGCAATCCCTGGCGTAATTAAAATTTGAGACAGTAAAAATGAATTTTTTGAATAATTTACTATAGAAAAGGCAATCCCTGGCGTAATTAAAATTTGAGACAGTATAAAATTATTTTTTGAATAATTTACTATAGAAAAGGCAATACCTGGCGTAATTAAAATTTGAGACAGTAAAAAATTATTTTTTGAATAATTTACTATAGAAAAGGCAATCCCTGGCGTAATTAAAATTTGAGACAGTAAAAAATGAATTTTTTGAATAATTTACTATAGAAAAGGCAATCCCTGGCGTAATTAAAATTTGTGACAGTAAAAAATTATTTTTTGAATAATTTACTATAGAAAAGGCAATCCCTGGCGTAATTATAATTTGCGACAGTAAAAAATTATTTTTTGAATAATTTACTATAGAAAAGGCAATCCCTGGCGTAATTAAAATTTTCGACAGTAAAAAATGAATTTTTGAATAATTTACTATAGAAAAGGCAATCCCTAGCGTAATTAAAATTTGCGACAGTAAAAAATTATTTTTTGAATAATTTACTATAGAAAAGGCAATCCCTGTCGTAATTAAAATTTGAGACTGTAAAAAATGAATTTTTGAATAATTTACTATAGAAAAGGCAATCCCTGGCGTAATTAAAATTTGAGACAGTATAAAATTATTTTTTGAATAATTTACTATAGAAAAGGCAATCCCTGGCGTAATTAAAATTTGAGACAGTAAACAATTATTTTTTGAATAATTTACTATAGAAAAGGCAATCCCTGGCGTAATTAAAATTTGCGACAGTAAAAAATTATTTTTTGAATAATTTACTATAGAAAAGGCAATCCCTGGCGTAATTAAAATTTGAGACAGTAAAAAATTATTTTTTGAATAATTTACTATAGAAAAGGCAATCCCTGGCGTAATTATAATTTGAGACAGTAAACTATTATTTTTTGAATCATTTACTATAGAAAAGGCAATCCCTGGCGTAATTAAAATTTGAGACAGTAAAAAATGAATTTTTGAATAATTTACTATAGAAAAGGCAATCCCTGGCGTAATTAAAATTTGAGACAGTATAAAATGAATTTTTGAATAATTTACTATAGAAAAGGCAATCCCTGGCGTAATTAAAATTTGAGACAGTAAAAAATGAATTTTTGAATAATTGACTATAGAAACGGCAATCCCTGGCGTAATTAAAATTTGAGACAGTAAAAAATGAATTTTTGAATAATTTACTATAGAAAAGGCAATCCCTGGCGTAATTAAAATTTGAGACAGTAAAAAATGAATTTTTTGAATAATTTACTATAGAAAAGGCAATCCCTGGCGTAATTAAAATTTGAGACAGTATAAAATTATTTTTTGAATAATTTACTATAGAAAAGGCAATACCTGGCGTAATTAAAATTTGAGACAGTAAAAAATGAATTTTTGAATAATTTACTATAGAAAAGGCAATCCCTGGCGTAATTAAAATTTGAGACAGTAAAAAATGAATTTTTTGAATAATTTACTATAGAAAAGGCAATCCCTGGCGTAATTAAAATTTGAGACAGTATAAAATTATTTTTTGAATAATTTACTATAGAAAAGGCAACGCCTGGCGTAATTAAAATTTGAGACAGTAAAAAATGAATTTTTGAATAATTTACTATAGAAAAGGCAATCCCTGGCGTAATTAAAATTTGAGACAGTATAAAATGAATTTTTGAATAATTTACTATAGAAAAGGCAATCCCAGGCGTAATTAAAATTTGAGACAGTAAAAAATGAATTTTTGAATAATTTACTATAGAAAAGGCAATCCCTGGCGTAATTAAAATTTGAGACAGTATAAAATGAATTTTTGAATAATTTACTATAGAAAAGGCAATCCCTGGCGTATTTAAAATTTGAGACAGTAAAAAATGAATTTTTGAATAATTGACTATAGAAAAGGCAATCCCTGGCGTAATTAAAATTTGAGAGAGTAAAAAATTAATTTTTGAATAATTTACTATAGAAAAGGCAATCCTGGCGTAATTAAAATTTGAGACAGTAAAAAATGAATTTTTTAAATAATTTACTATAGAAACGGCAATCCCTGGCGTAATTAAAATTTGAGACAGTAAAAAATGAATTTTTGAATAATTTACTATAGAAAAGGCAATCCCTGGCGTAATTAAAATTTTCGACAGTAAAAAATGAATTTTTGAATAATTTACTATAGAAAAGGCAATCCCTAGCGTAATTAAAATTTGCGACAGTAAAAAATTATTTTTTGAATAATTTACTATAGAAAATGCAATCCCTGTCGTAATTAAAATTTGAGACTGTAAAAAATGAATTTTTGAATAATTTACTATAGAAAAGGCAATCCCTGGCGTAATTAAAATTTGAGACAGTATAAAATTATTTTTTGAATAATTTACTATAGAAAAGGCAATCCCTGGCGTAATTAAAATTTGAGACAGTAAACAATTATTTTTTGAATAATTTACTATAGAAAAGGCAATCCCTGGCGTAATTAAAATTTGCGACAGTAAAAAATTATTTTTTGAATAATTTACTATAGAAAAGGCAATCCCTGGCGTAATTAAAATTTCAGACAGTAAAAAATTATTTTTTGAATAATTTACTATAGAAAAGGCAATCCCTGGCGTAATTATAATTTGAGACAGTAAACTATTATTTTTTGAATCATTTACTATAGAAAAGGCAATCCCTGGCGTAATTAAAATTTGCGACACTAAAAAATGAATTTTTGAATAATTTACTATAGAAAAGGCAATCCCTGGCGTAATTATAATTTGCGACAGTAAAAAATTATTTTTTTGAATAATTTACTATAGAAAAGGCAATCCCTGGCGTAATTATAATTTGCGACAGTAAAAAATTAGTTTTTGCAAAATTTACTATAGAAAAGGCAATCCCTGGCGTAATTAAAATTTGAGACAGTAAAAAATGAATTTTTGAAAAATTTACTATAAAAAAGGCAATCCCTGGCGTAATTAAAATTTGTTACAGAAAAAATTATTTTTTGAATAATTTACTATAGAAAAGGCAATCCCTGGCGTAATTAAAATTTGAGACAGTATAAAATGAATTTTTGAATAATTTACTATAGAAAAGGCAATCCCAGGCGTAATTAAAATTTGAGACAGTAAAAAATGAATTTTTGAATAATTTACTATAGAAAAGGCAATCCCTGGCGTAATTAAAATTTGAGACAGTATAAAATGAATTTTTGAATAATTTGCTATAGAAAAGGCAATCCCTGGCGTATTTAAAATTTGAGACAGTAAAAAATGAATTTTTGAATAATTGACTATAGAAAAGGCAATCCCTGGCGTAATTAAAATTTGAGACAGTAAAAAATGAATTTTTGAATAATTTACTATAGAAAAGGCAATCCCTGGCGTAATTAAAATTTGAGACAGTAAAAAATGAATTTTTTAAATAATTTACTATAGAAAAGGCAATCCCTGGCGTAATTAAAATTTGAGACAGTAAAAAATGAATTTTTGAATAATTTACTATAGGAAAGGCAATCCCTGGCGTAATTAAAATTTGAGACAGTAAAAAATGAATTTTTGAATAATTTACTATAGAAAAGGCAATCCCTGGCGTAATTAAAATTTGAGACAGTATAAAATGAATTTTTGAATAATTTACTATAGAAAAGGCAATCCCTGGCGTAATTAAAATTTGAGACAGTAAAAAATGAATTTTTGAATAATTGACTATAGAAACGGCAATCCCTGGCGTAATTAAAATTTGAGACAGTAAAAAATGAATTTTTGAATAATTTACTATAGAAAAGGCAATCCCTGGCGTAATTAAAACTTGAGACAGTAAAAAATGAATTTTTTGAATAATTTACTATAGAAAAGGCAATCCCTGGCGTAATTAAAATTTGAGACAGTATAAAATTATTTTTTGAATAATTTACTATAGAAAAGGCAATACCTGGCGTAATTAAAATTTGAGACAGTAAAAAATGAATTTTTGAATAATTTACTATAGAAAAGGCAATCCCTGGCGTAATTAAAATTTGAGACAGCAAAAAATGAATTTTTTGAATAATTTACTATAGAAAAGGCAATCCCTGGCGTAATTAAAATTTGAGACAGTATAAAATTATTTTTTGAATAATTTACTATAGAAAAGGCAATGCCTGGCGTAATTAAAATTTGAGACAGTAAAAAATGAATTTTTGAATAATTTACTATAGAAAAGGCAATCCCTGGCGTAATTAAAATTTGAGACAGTATAAAATGAATTTTTGAATAATTTACTATAGAAAAGGCAATCCCAGGCGTAATTAAAATTTGAGACAGTAAAAAATGAATTTTTGAATAATTTACTATAGAAAAGGCAATACCTGGCGTAATTAAAATTTGAGACAGTATAAAATGAATTTTTGAATAATTTACTATAGAAAAGGCAATCCCTGGCGTATTTAAAATTTGAGACAGTAAAAAATGAATTTTTGAATAATTGACTATAGAAAAGGCAATCCCTGGCGTAATTAAAATTTGAGAGAGTAAAAAATTAATTTTTGAATAATTTACTATAGAAAAGGCAATCCTGGCGTAATTAAAATTTGAGACAGTAAAAAATGAATTTTTTAAATAATTTACTATAGAAACGGCAATCCCTGGCGTAATTAAAATTTGAGACAGTAAAAAATGAATTTTTGAATAATTTACTATAGAAAAGGCAATCCCTGGCGTAATTAAAATTTGAGACAGTAAAAAATGAATTTTTTGAATAATTTACTATAGAAAAGGCAATCCCTGGCATAATTAAAATTTGAGACAGTATAAAATTATTTTTTGAATAATTTACTATAGAAAAGGCAATACCTGGCGTAATTAAAATTTGAGACAGTAAAAAATTATTTTTTGAATAATTTACTATAGAAAAGGCAATCCCTGGCGTAATTAAAATTTGAGACAGTAAAAAATGAATTTTTTGAATAATTTACTATAGAAAAGGCAATCCCTGGCGTAATTAAAATTTGTGACAGTAAAAAATTATTTTTTGAATAATTTACTATAGAAAAGGCAATCCCTGGCGTAATTATAATTTGCGACAGTAAAAAATTATTTTTTGAATAATTTACTATAGAAAAGGCAATCCCTGGCGTAATTAAAATTTTCGACAGTAAAAAATGAATTTTTGAATAATTTACTATAGAAAAGGCAATCCCTAGCGTAATTAAAATTTGCGACAGAAAAAAATTATTTTTTGAATAATTTACTATAGAAAAGGCAATCCCTGTCGTAATTAAAATTTGAGACTGTAAAAAATGAATTTTTGAATAATTTACTATAGAAAAGGCAATCCCTGGCGTAATTAAAATTTGAGACAGCAAAAAATGAATTTTTTGAATAATTTACTATAGAAAAGGCAATCCCTGGCGTAATTAAAATTTGAGACAGTATAAAATTATTTTTTGAATAATTTACTATAGAAAAGGCAATGCCTGGCGTAATTAAAATTTGAGACAGTAAAAAATGAATTTTTGAATAATTTACTATAGAAAAGGCAATCCCTGGCGTAATTAAAATTTGAGACAGTATAAAATGAATTTTTGAATAATTTACTATAGAAAAGGCAATCCCAGGCGTAATTAAAATTTGAGACAGTAAAAAATGAATTTTTGAATAATTTACTATAGAAAAGGCAATACCTGGCGTAATTAAAATTTGAGACAGTATAAAATGAATTTTTGAATAATTTACTATAGAAAAGGCAATCCCTGGCGTATTTAAAATTTGAGACAGTAAAAAATGAATTTTTTGAATAATTGACTATAGAAAAGGCAATCCCTGGCGTAATTAAAATTTGAGACAGTAAAAAATGAATTTTTGAATAATTTACTATAGAAAAGGCAATCCCTGGCGTAATTAAAATTTGAGACAGTAAAAAATGAATTTTTTGAATAATTTACTATAGAAAAGGCAATCCCTGGCGTAATTAAAATTTGAGACAGTATAAAATTATTTTTTGAATAATTTACTATAGAAAAGGCAATACCTGGCGTAATTAAAATTTGAGACAGTAAAAAATGAATTTTTGAATAATTTACTATAGAAAAGGCAATCCCTGGCGTAATTAAAATTTGAGACAGCAAAAAATGAATTTTTTGAATAATTTACTATAGAAAAGGCAATCCCTGGCGTAATTAAAATTTGAGACAGTATAAAATTATTTTTTGAATAATTTACTATAGAAAAGGCAATGCCTGGCGTAATTAAAATTTGAGACAGTAAAAAATGAATTTTTGAATAATTTACTATAGAAAAGGCAATCCCTGGCGTAATTAAAATTTGAGACAGTATAAAATGAATTTTTGAATAATTTACTATAGAAAAGGCAATCCCAGGCGTAATTAAAATTTGAGACAGTAAAAAATGAATTTTTGAATAATTTACTATAGAAAAGGCAATACCTGGCGTAATTAAAATTTGAGACAGTATAAAATGAATTTTTGAATAATTTACTATAGAAAAGGCAATCCCTGGCGTATTTAAAATTTGAGACAGTAAAAAATGAATTTTTGAATAATTGACTATAGAAAAGGCAATCCCTGGCGTAATTAAAATTTGAGAGAGTAAAAAATTAATTTTTGAATAATTTACTATAGAAAAGGCAATCCTGGCGTAATTAAAATTTGAGACAGTAAAAAATGAATTTTTTAAATAATTTACTATAGAAACGGCAATCCCTGGCGTAATTAAAATTTGAGACAGTAAAAAATGAATTTTTGAATAATTTACTATAGAAAAGGCAATCCCTGGCGTAATTAAAATTTGAGACAGTAAAAAATGAATTTTTTGAATAATTTACTATAGAAAAGGCAATCCCTGGCATAATTAAAATTTGAGACAGTATAAAATTATTTTTTGAATAATTTACTATAGAAAAGGCAATCCCTGGCGTAATTAAAATTTGAGACAGTAAAAAATGAATTTTTTGAATAATTTACTATAGAAAAGGCAATCCCTGGCGTAATTAAAATTTGTGACAGTAAAAAATTATTTTTTGAATAATTTACTATAGAAAAGGCAATCCCTGGCGTAATTATAATTTGCGACAGTAAAAAATTATTTTTTGAATAATTTACTATAGAAAAGGCAATCCCTGGCGTAATTAAAATTTTCGACAGTAAAAAATGAATTTTTGAATAATTTACTATAGAAAAGGCAATCCCTAGCGTAATTAAAATTTGCGACAGAAAAAAATTATTTTTTGAATAATTTACTATAGAAAAGGCAATCCCTGTCGTAATTAAAATTTGAGACTGTAAAAAATGAATTTTTGAATAATTTACTATAGAAAAGGCAATCCCTGGCGTAATTAAAATTTGAGACAGTATAAAATTATTTTTTGAATAATTTACTATAGAAAAGGCAATCCCTGGCGTAATTAAAATTTGAGACAGTAAACAATTATTTTTTGAATAATTTACTATAGAAAAGGCAATCCCTGGCGTAATTAAAATTTGAGACAGTAAACAATTATTTTTTGAATAATTTACTATAGAAAAGGCAATCCCTGGCGTAGTTAAAATTTGAGACAGTAAAAAATGAATTTTTGAATAATTTACTATAGAAAAGGCAATCCCTGGCGTAATTAAAATTTGAGACAGTAAAAAATGAATTTTTGAATAATTGACTATAGAAAAGGCAATCCCTGGCGTAATTAAAATTTGCGACAGTAAAAAATTAGTTTTTGCAAAATTTACTATAGAAAAGGCAATCCCTGGCGTAATTAAAATTTGAGACAGTAAAAAATTATTTTTTGAATAATTTACTATAGAAAAGTCAATCCCTGGCGTAATTAAAATTTGAGAGAGTAAAAAATGAATTTTTGAATAATTTACTATAGAAAAGGCAATCCCTGGCGTATATATAATTTGCGACAGTAAAAAATTAGTTTTTGAATAATTTACTATAGAAAAGGCAATCCCTGGCGTAATTAAAATTTGCGACAGTAAAAAATTATTTTTTGAATAATTTACTATAGAAAAGGCAATCCCTGGCGTAATTAAAATTTGAGACAGTAAAAAATTATTTTTTGAATAATTTACTATAGAAAAGGCAATCCCTGGCGTAATTATAATTTGAGACAGTAAACAATTATTTTTTGAATCATTTACTACAGAAAAGGCAATCCCTGGCGTAATTAAAATTTGCGACACTAAAAAATGAATTTTTGAATAATTTACTATAGAAAAGGCAATCCCTGGCGTAATTATAATTTGCGACAGTAAAAAATTATTTTTTGAATAATTTACTATAGAAAAGGCAATCGCTGGCGTAATTATAATTTGCGACAGTAAAAAATTAGTTTTTGCAAAATTTACTATAGAAAAGGCAATCCCTGGCGTAATTAAAATTTGAGACAGTAAAGAATGAATTTTTGAAAAATTTGCTATAAAAAAGGCAATCCCTGGCGTAATTAAAATTTGTTACAGAAAAAATTATTTTTTGAATAATTTACTATAGAAAAGGCAATCCCTGGCGTAATTAAAATTTGAGACAGTATAAAATGAATTTTTGAATAATTTACTATAGAAAAGGCAATCCCAGGCGTAATTAAAATTTGAGACAGTAAAAAATGAATTTTTGAATAATTTACTATAGAAAAGGCAATCCCTGGCGTAATTAAAATTTGAGACAGTATAAAATGAATTTTTGAATAATTTACTATAGAAAAGGCAATCCCTGGCGTATTTAAAATTTGAGACAGTAAAAAATGAATTTTTGAATAATTGACTATAGAAAAGGCAATCCCTGGCGTAATTAAAATTTGAGACAGTAAAAAATGAATTTTTGAATAATTTACTATAGAAAAGGCAATCCCTGGCGTAATTAAAATTTGAGACAGTAAAAAATGAATTTTTTAAATAATTTACTATAAAAAAGGCAATCCCTGGCGTAATTAAAATTTGAGACAGTAAAAAATGAATTTTTGAATAATTTACTATAGGAAAGGCAATCCCTGGCGTAATTACAATTTGAGACAGTAAAAAATGAATTTTTGAATAATTTACTATAGAAAAGGCAATCCCTGGCGTAATTAAAATTTGAGACAGTATAAAATGAATTTTTGAATAATTTACTATAGAAAAGGCAATCCCTGGCGTAATTAAAATTTGAGACAGTAAAAAATGAATTTTTGAATAATTGACTATAGAAACGGCAATCCCTGGCGTAATTAAAATTTGAGACAGTAAAAAATGAATTTTTGAATAATTTACTATAGAAAAGGCAATCCCTGGCGTAATTATAATTTGAGACAGTAAAAAATGAATTTTTTGAATAATTTACTATAGAAAAGGCAATCCCTGGCGTAATTAAAATTTGAGACAGTAAAAAATGAATTTTTGAAAAATTTACTATAAAAAAGGCAATCCCTGGCGTAATTAAAATTTGTTACAGAAAAAATTATTTTTGGAATAATTTACTATAGAAAAGGCAATCCCTGGCGTAATTAAAATTTGAGACAGTATAAAATGAATTTTTGAATAATTTACTATAGAAAAGGCAATCCCAGGCGTAATTAAAATTTGAGACAGTAAAAAAATGAATTTTTGAATAATTTACTATAGAAAAGGCAATCCCTGGCGTAATTAAAATTTGAGACAGTATAAAATGAATTTTTGAATAATTTACTATAGAAAAGGCAATCCCTGGCGTATTTAAAATTTGAGACAGTAAAAAATGAATTTTTGAATAATTGACTATAGAAAAGGCAATCCCTGGCGTAATTAAAATTTGAGACAGTAAAAAATGAATTTTTGAATAATTTACTATAGAAAAGGCAATCCCTGGCGTAATTAAAATTTGAGACAGTAAAAAATGAATTTTTTAAATAATTTACTATAGAAAAGGCAATCCCTGGCGTAATTAAAATTTGAGACAGTAAAAAATGAATTTTTGAATAATTTACTATAGGAAAGGCAATCCCTGGCGTAATTAAAATTTGAGACAGTAAAAAATGAATTTTTGAATAATTTACTATAGAAAAGGCAATCCCTGGCGTAATTAAAATTTGAGACAGTATAAAATGAATTTTTGAATAATTTACTATAGAAAAGGCAATCCCTGGCGTAATTAAAATTTGAGACAGTAAAAAATGAATTTTTGAATAATTGACTATAGAAACGGCAATCCCTGGCGTAATTAAAATTTGAGACAGTAAAAAATGAATTTTTGGATAATTTACTATAGAAAAGGCAATCCCTGGCGTAATTAAAATTTGAGACAGTAAAAAATGAATTTTTTGAATAATTTACTATAGAAAAGGCAATCCCTGGCGTAATTAAAATTTGAGACAGTATAAAATTATTTTTTGAATAATTTACTATAGAAAAGGCAATACCTGGCGTAATTAAAATTTGAGACAGTAAAAAATTATTTTTTGAATAATTTACTATAGAAAAGGCAATCCCTGGCGTAATTAAAATTTGAGACAGTAAAAAATGAATTTTTTGAATAATTTACTATAGAAAAGGCAATCCCTGGCGTAGTTAAAATTTGTGACAGTAAAAAATTATTTTTTGAATAATTTACTATAGAAAAGGCAATCCCTGGCGTAATTATAATTTGCGACAGTAAAAAATTATTTTTTGAATAATTTACTATAGAAAAGGCAATCCCTGGCGTAATTAAAATTTGAGACAGTAAAAAATGAATTTTTGAATAATTTACTATAGAAAAGGCAATCCCTGGCGTAATTAAAATTTGCGACAGTAAACAATTAATTTTTGAATAATTTACTATAGAAAAGGCAATCCCTGGCGTAATTAAAATTTGCGACAGAAAAAAATTATTTTTTGAATAATTTACTATAGAAAAGGCAATCCCTGGCGTAATTAAAATTTGAGACAGTAAAAAATGAATTTTTGAATAATTTACTATAGAAAAGGCAATCCCTGGCGTAATTAAAATTTGCGACAGTAAACAATTAATTTTTGAATAATTTACTATAGAAAAGGCAATCCCTGGCGTAATTAAAATTTGCGACAGAAAAAAATTATTTTTTGAATAATTTACTATAGAAAAGGCAATCCCTGGCGTAATTAAAATTTGAGACAGTAAAAAATGATTTTTTGCAAAATTTACTATAGAAAAGGCAATCCCTGGCGTAATTAAAATTTGAGACAGTAAAAAATGAATTTTTGAATAATTTACTATAGGAAAGGCAATCCCTGGCGTAATTAAAATTTGAGACAGTTAAAAATGAATTTTTGAATAATTTACTATAGAAAAGGCAATCCCTGGCGTAATTAAAATTTGAGACAGTAAACAATTATTTTTTGAATAATTTACTATAGAAAAGGCAATCCCTGGCGTAATTAAAATTTGAGACAGTAAAAAATGAATTTTTGAATAATTTACTATAGAAAAGGCAATCCCTGGCGTAATTAAAATTTGAGACAGTAAAAAATGAATTTTTGAATAATTGACTATAGAAAAGGCAATCCCTGGCGTAATTAAAATTTGCGACAGTAAAAAATTAGTTTTTGCAAAATTTACTATAGAAAAGGCAATCCCTGGCGTAATTAAAATTTGAGACAGTAAAAAATTATTTTTTGAATAATTTACTATAGAAAAGGCAATCCCTGGCGTAATTAAAATTTGAGAGAGTAAAAAATGAATTTTTGAATAATTTACTATAGAAAAGGCAATCCCTGGCGTATTTATAATTTGCGACAGTAAAAAATTAGTTTTTGAATAACTTACTATAGAAAAGGCAATCCCTGGCGTAATTAAAATTTGCGACAGTAAAAAATTATTTTTTGAATAATTTACTATAGAAAAGGCAATCCCTGGCGTAATTAAAATTTGAGACAGTAAAAAATTATTTTTTGAATAATTTACTATAGAAAAGGCAATCCCTGGCGTAATTATAATTTGAGACAGTAAACAATTATTTTTTGAATCATTTACTATAGAAAAGGCAATCCCTGGCGTAATTAAAATTTGCGACACTAAAAAATGAATTTTTGAATAATTTACTATAGAAAAGGCAATCCCTGGCGTAATTATAATTTGCGACAGTAAAAAATTATTTTTTGAATAATTTACTATAGAAAAGGCAATCCCTGGCGTAATTATAATTTGCGACAGTAAAAAATTAGTTTTTGCAAAATTTACTATAGAAAAGGCAATCCCTGGCGTAATTAAAATTTGAGACAGTAAAAAATGAATTTTTGAAAAATTTACTATAAAAAAAGGCAATCCCTGGCGTAATTAAAATTTGTTACAGAAAAAAATATTTTTTGAATAATTTACTATAGAAAAGGCAATCCCTGGCGTAATTAAAATTTGAGACAGTAAAAAATGAATTTTTGAATAATTTACTATAGAAAAGGCAATCCCTGGCGTAATTAAAATTTGAGACAGTAAAAAATTATTTTTTGAATAATTTACTATAGAAAAGGCAATCCCTGGCGTAATTAAAATTTGAGAGAGTAAAAAATGAATTTTTGAATAATTTACTATAGAAAAGGCAATCCCTGGCGTATTTATAATTTGCGACAGTAAAAAATTAGTTTTTGAATAACTTACTATAGAAAAGGCAATCCCTGGCGTAATTAAAATTTGCGACAGTAAAAAATTATTTTTTTGAATAATTTACTATAGAAAAGGCAATCCCTGGCGTAATTAAAATTTGAGACAGTAAAAAATTATTTTTTGAATAATTTACTATAGAAAAGGCAATCCCTGGCGTAATTATAATTTGAGACAGTAAACAATTATTTTTTGAATCATTTACTATAGAAAAGGCAATCCCTGGCGTAATTAAAATTTGCGACACTAAAAAATGAATTTTTGAATAATTTACTATAGAAAAGGCAATCCCTGGCGTAATTATAATTTGCGACAGTAAAAAATTATTTTTTGAATAATTTACTATAGAAAAGGCAATCCCTGGCGTAATTATAATTTGCGACAGTAAAAAATTAGTTTTTGCAAAATTTACTATAGAAAAGGCAATCCCTGGCGTAATTAAAATTTGAGACAGTAAAAAATGAATTTTTGCAAAATTTACTATAGAAAAGGCAATCCCTGGCGTAATTAAAATTTGTTACAGAAAAAAATATTTTTTGAATAATTTACTATAGAAAAGGCAATCCCTGGCGTAATTAAAATTTGAGACAGTAAAAAATGAATTTTTGAATAATTTACTATAGAAAAGGCAATCAGTGGCGTAATTAAAATTTGAGACAGTAAAAAATGATTTTTTGCAAAATTTACTATAGAAAAGGCAATCCCTGGCGTAATTAAAATTTGCGACAGTAAAAAATTATTTTTTGAATAATTTACTATAGAAAAGGCAATCCCTGGCGTAATTAAAATTTGCGACAGTAAAAAATGAATTTTTGAATAATTTACTATAGAAAAGGCAATCCCTGGCGTAATTAAAATTTGCGACAGTAAAAAATTATTTTTTGAATAATTTACTATAGAAAAGGCAATCCCTGGCGTAATTAAAATTTGAGACAGTAAAAAATGAATTTTTGAATAATTTACTATAGAAAAGGCAATCCCTGGCGTAATTATAATTTGAGACAGTATAAAATTATTTTTTGAATAATTTACTATAGAAAAGGCAATCCCTGGCGTAATTAAAATTTGAGACAGTATAAAATTATTTTTTGAATAATTTACTATAGAAAAGGCAATCCCTGGCGTAATTAAAATTTGCGACAGTAAAAAATTATTTTTTGAATAATTTACTATAGAAAAGGCAATCCCTGGCGTAATTAAAATTTGAGACAGTAAAAAATGAATTTTTGAATAATTTAATATAGAAAAGGCAATCCCTGGCGTAATTAAAATTTGAGACAGTAAAAAATGAATTTTTTGAATAATTTACTATAGAAAAGGCAATCTCTGGCGTAATTAAAATTTGAGACAGTAAAAAATGAATTTTTGAATAATTTACTATAGAAAAAGCAATGCCTGGCGTAATTAAAATTTGAGACAGTAAAAAATGAATTTTTGAATAATTTACTATAGAAAAGGCAATCCCTGGCGTTATTAAAATTTGAGACAGTATAAAATGAATTTTTGAATAATTTACTATAGAAAAAGGCAATCCCTGGCGTATTTAAAATTTGAGACAGTAAAAAATGAATTTTTGAATAATTGACTATAGAAAAGGCAATCCCTGGCGTAATTAAAATTTGAGACAATAAAAAAAGAATTTTTGAATAATTTACTATAGAAATGGCAATCCCTGGCGTAATTAAAATTTGAGACAGTAAAAAATGATTTTTTTGAATAATTTACTATAGAGAAGGCAATCCCTGGCGTAATTAAAATTTGAGACAGTAAAAAATGAATTTTTGAATAATTTACTATAGGAAAAGGCAATCCCTGGCGTAATTAAAATTTGAGACAGTAAAAAATGAATTTTTGAATAATTTACTATAGAAAAGGCAATCCCTGGCGTAATTAAAATTTGAGATAGTATAAAATTATTTTTTGAATAATTTACTATAGAAAAGGCAATCCCTGGCGTAATTAAAATTTGAGACAGTAAAAAATGAATTTTTTGAATAATTTACTATAGAAAAGGCAATCCCTGGCGTAATTAAAATTTGAGACAGTAAAAAATGAATTTTTGAATAATTTACTATAGAAAAGGCAATCCCTGGCGTAATTAAAATTTGAGACAGTAAAAAATGAATTTTTTGAATAATTTACTATAGAAACGGCAATCCCTGGCGTAATTAAAATTTGAGACAGTAAAAAATGAATTTTTGAATAATTTACTATAGAAAAGGCAATCCCTGGCGTAATTAAAATTTGAGACAGTAAAAAATGAATTTTTTGAATAATTTACTATAGAAAAGGCAATCCCTGGCGTAATTAAAATTTGAGACAGTAAAAAATGAATTTTTGAATAATTTACTATAGAAAAGGCAATGCCTGGCGTAATTAAAATTTGAGACAGTAAAAAATGAATTTTTGAATAATTTACTATAGAAAAGGCAATCCCTGGCGTAATTAAAATTTGAGACAGTATAAAATGAATTTTTGAATAATTTACTATAGAAAAGGGCAATCCCTGGCGTAATTAAAATTTGAGACAGTAAAAAATGAATTTTTGAATAATTTACTATAGAAAAGGCAATCCCTGGCGCAATTAAAATTTGATACAGTATAAAATGAATTTTTGAATAATTTACTATAGAAAAGGCAATCCCTGGCGTATTTAAAATTTGAGACAGTAAAAAATGAATTTTTGAATAATTGACTATAGAAAAGGCAATCCCTGGCGTAATTAAAATTTGAGACAGTAAAAAATGAATTTTTGAATAATTTACTATAGAAAAGGCAATCCCTGACGTAATTAAAATTTGAGACAGTAAAAAATGAATTTTTTGAATAATTTACTATAGAAAAGGCAATCCCTGGCGTAATTAAAATTTGAGACAGTAAAAAATGAATTTTTGAATAATTTACTATAGGAAAGGCAATCCCTAGCATAATTAAAATTTGAGACAGTAAAAAATGAATTTTTGAATAATTTACTATAGAAAAGGCAATCCCTGGCGTAATTAAAATTTGAGATAGTATAAAATTATTTTTTGAATAATTTACTATAGAAAAGGCAATCCCTGGCGTAATTAAAATTTGAGACAGTAAAAAATTATTTTTTGAATAATTTACTATAGAAAATACAATCCCTGGCGTAATTAAAATTTGAGACAGTAAAAAATGAATTTTTGAATAATTTACTATAGAAAAGGCAATCCCTGGCGTAATTAAAATTTGAGACAGTAAAAAATGAATTTTTTGAATAATTTACTATAGAAACGGCAATCCCTGGCGTAATTAAAATTTGAGACAGTAAAAAATGAATTTTTGAATAATTTACTATAGAAAAGGCAATCCCTGGCGTAATTAAAATTTGAGACAGTAAAAAATGAATTTTTTGAATAATTTACTATAGAAAAGGCAATCCCTGGCGTAATTAAAATTTGAGACAGTATAAAATTATTTTTTGAATAATTTACTATAGAAAAGGCAATACCTGGCGTAATTAAAATTTGAGACAGTAAAAAAATTATTTTTTAAATAATTTACTATAGAAAAGGCAATCCCTGGCGTAATTAAAATTTGACACAGTAAAAAATGAATTTTTTGAATAATTTACTAGAGAAAAGGCAATCCCTGGCGTAATTAAAATTTGTGACAGTAAAAAATTATTTTTTGAATAATTTACTATAGAAAAGGCTATCCCTGGCGTAATTATAATTTGCGACAGTAAAAAATTATTTTTTGAATAATTTACTATAGAAAAGGCAATCACTGGCGTAATTAAAATTTGAGACAGTAAAAAATGAATTTTGAATAATTTACTATAGAAAAGGCAATCCCTGGCGTAATTAAAATTTGCGACAGTAAACAATTAATTTTTGAATAATTTACTATAGAAAAGGCAATCCCTGGCGTAATTAAAATTTGAGACAGTAAAAAATGAATTTTTGAATAATTTACTATAGAAAAGGCAATGCCTGGCGTAATTAAAATTTGAGACAGTAAAAAATGAATTTTTGAATAATTTACTATAGAAAAGGCAATCCCTGGCGTAATTAAAATTTGAGACAGTATAAAATGAATTTTTGAATAATTTACTATAGAAAAGGCAATCCCTGGCGTATTTAAAATTTGAGACAGTAAAAAATGAATTTTTGAATAATTGACTATAGAAAAGGCAATCCCTGGCGTAATTAAAATTTGAGACAGTAAAAAATGAATTTTTGAATAATTTACTATAGAAATGGCAATCCCTGGCGTAATTAAAATTTGAGACAGTAAAAAATGATTTTTTTGAATAATTTACTATAGAAAAGGCAATCCCTGGCGTAATTAAAATTTGAGACAGTAAAAAATGAATTTTTGAATAATTTACTATAGAAAAGGCAATCCCTGGCGTAATTAAAATTTGAGACAGTATAAAATGAATTTTTGAATAATTTACTATAGAAAAGGCAATCCCTGGCGTATTTAAAATTTGAGACAGTAAAAAATGAATTTTTGAGAATAATTGACTATAGAAAAGGCAATCCCTGGCGTAATTAAAATTTGAGACAGTAAAAAATGAATTTTTGAATAATTTACTATAGAAATGGCAATCCCTGGCGTAATTAAAATTTGAGACAGTAAAAAATGATTTTTTTGAATAATTTACTATAGAAAAGGCAATCCCTAGCGTAATTAAAATTTGAGACAGTAAAAAAATGAATTTTTGAATAATTTACTATAGGAAAGGCAATCCCTGGCGTAATTAAAATTTGAGACAGTAAAAAATGAATTTTTGAATAATTTACTATAGAAAAGGCAATCCCTGGCGTAATTAAAATTTGAGATAGTATAAAATTATTTTTTGAATAATTTACTATAGAAAAGGCAATCCCTGGCGTAATTAAAATTTGAGACAGTAAAAAATGAATTTTTTGAATAATTTACTATAGAAAAGGCAATCCCTGGCGTAATTAAAATTTGAGACAGTAAAAAATGAATTTTTGAATAATTTACTATAGAAAAGGCAATCCCTGGCGTAATTAAATTTGAGACAGTAAAAAATGAATTTTTTGAATAATTTACTATAGAAACGGCAATCCCTGGCGTAATTAAAATTTGAGACAGTAAAAAATGAATTTTTGAATAATTTACTATAGAAAAGGCAATCCCTGGCGTAATTAAAATTTGAGACAGTAAAAAATGAATTTTTTGAATAATTTACTATAGAAAAGGCAATCCCTGGCGTAATTAAAATTTGAGACAGTAAAAAATGAATTTTTGAATAATTTACTATAGGAAAGGCAATGCCTGGCGTAATTAAAATTTGAGACAGTAAAAAATGAATTTTTGAATAATTTACTATAGAAAAGGCAATCCCTGGCGTAATTAAAATTTGAGACAGTATAAAATGAATTTTTGAATAATTTACTATAGAAAAGGCAATCCCTGGCGTAATTAAAATTTGAGACAGTAAAAAATGAATTTTGAATAATTTACTATAGAAAAGGGCAATCCCTGGCGTAATTAAAATTTGCGACAGTAAACAATTAATTTTTGAATAATTTACTATAGAAAAGGCAATCCCTGGCGTAATTAAAATTTGAGACAGTAAAAAATGAATTTTTGAATAATTACTATAGAAAAGGCAATGCCTGGCGTAATTAAAATTTGAGACAGTAAAAAATGAATTTTTGAATAATTTACTATAGAAAAGGCAATCCCTGGCGTAATTAAAATTTGAGACAGTATAAAATGAATTTTTGAATAATTTACTATAGAAAAGGCAATCCCTGGCGTATTTAAAATTTGAGACAGTAAAAATGAATTTTTTAATAATTGACTATAGAAAAGGCAATCCCTGGCGTAATTAAAATTTGAGACAGTAAAAAATGAATTTTTGAATAATTTACTATAGAAAATGGCAATCCCTGGCGTAATTAAAATTTGAGACAGTAAAAAAATGATTTTTTTGAATAATTTACTATAGAAAAGGCAATCCCTGGGCGTAATTAAAATTTGAGACAGTAAAAAATGAATTTTTGAATAATTTACTATAGAAAAGGCAATCCCTGGCGTAATTAAAATTTGAGACAGTATAAAATGAATTTTTGAATAATTTACTATAGAAAAGGCAATCCCTGGCGTATTTAAAATTTGAGACAGTAAAAAATGAATTTTTGAATAATTGACTATAGAAAAGGCAATCCCTGGCGTAATTAAAATTTGAGACAGTAAAAAATGAATTTTTGAATAATTTACTATAGAAATGGCAATCCCTGGCGTAATTAAAATTTGAGACAGTAAAAAATGATTTTTTTTGAATAATTTTACTATAGAAAAGGCAATCCCTAGCGTAATTAAAATTTGAGACAGTAAAAAATGAATTTTGAATAATTTACTATAGGAAAGGCAATCCCTGGCGTAATTAAAATTTGAGACAGTAAAAATGAATTTTTGAATAATTTACTATAGAAAAGGCAATCCCTGGCGTAATTAAAATTTGAGATAGTATAAAATTATTTTTTGAATAATTTACTATAGAAAGGCAATCCCTGGCGTAATTAAAATTTGAGACAGTAAAAAATGAATTTTTTGAATAATTTACTATAGAAAAGGCAATCCCTGGCGTAATTAAAATTTGAGACAGTAAAAAATGAATTTTGAATAATTTACTATAGAAAAGGCAATCCCTGGCGTAATTAAAATTTGAGACAGTAAAAAATGAATTTTTTGAATAATTTACTATAGAAACGGCAATCCCTGGCGTAATTAAAATTTGAGACAGTAAAAAATGAATTTTTGAATAATTTACTATAGAAAAGGCAATCCCTGGCGTAATTAAAATTTGAGACAGTAAAAAATGAATTTTTTGAATAATTTACTATAGAAAAGGCAATCCTGGCGTAATTAAAATTTGAGACAGTAAAAAATGAATTTTTGAATAATTTACTGGCGTAATTAAAATTTGAGACAGTAAAAATGAATTTTTGAATAATTTACTATAGAAAAGGCAATCCCTGGCGTAATTAAAATTTGAGACAGTATAAAATGAATTTTTGAATAATTTACTATAGAAAAGGCAATCCCTGGCGTAATTAAAATTTGAGGCAGTAAAAAATTAATTTTTGAATAATTTACTATAGAAAAGGCAATCCCTGGCGTAATTAAAATTTCATACAGTATAAAATCAATTTTGAATAATTTACTATAGAAAAGGCAATCCCTGGCGTATTTAAAATTTGAGACAGTAAAAAATGATTTTTGAATAATTGACTATAGAAACGGCAATCCCTGGCGTAATTAAAATTTGAGACAGTAAAAAATGAATTTTTGAATAATTTACTATAGAAAAGGCAATCCCTGACGTAATTAAAATTTTGAGACAGTAAAAAATGAATTTTTTGAATAATTTACTATAGAAAAGGCAATCCCTGCGTAATTAAAATTTGAGACAGTAAAAAATGAATTTTTGAATAATTTACTATAGGAAAGGCAATCCCTGGCATAATTAAAATTTGAAACAGTAAAAAATGAATTTTTGAATAATTTACTATAGAAAAGGCAATCCCTGGCGTAATTAAAATTTGAGATAGTATAAAATTATTTTTTGAATAATTTACTATAGAAAAGGCAATCCCTGGCGTAATTAAAATTTGAGACAGTAAAAAAATTATTTTTTGAATAATTTACTATAGAAAAGGCAATCCCCTGGATTAATTAAAATTTGAGACAGTAAAAAATGAATTTTTGAATAATTTACTATAGAAAAGGCAATCCCTGGCGTAATTAAAATTTGCGACAGTAAAAAACGAATTTTTGAATAATTTACTATAGAAACGGCAGGGTAATTAAAATTTGAGACAGTAAAAAATGAATTTTTGAATAATTTACTATAGAAAAGGCAATCCCTGGCGTAATTAAAATTTGAGACAGTAAAAAATGAATTTTTTGAATAATTTACTATAGAAAAGGCAATCCCTGGCGTAATTAAAATTTGAGACAGTATAAAATTATTTTTGAATAATTTACTATAGAAAAGGCAATACCTGGCGTAATTAAAATTTGAGACAGTAAAAAATTATTTTTTGAATAATTTACTATAGAAAAGGCAATCCCTGGCGTAATTAAAATTTGAGACAGTAAAAAATGAATTTTTTGAATATTTACTATAGAAAAGGCAATCCCTGGCGTAATTAAAATTTGTGACAGTAAAAAAATTATTTTTTGAATAATTTACTATAGAAAAGGCAATCCCTGGCGTAATTATAATTTGCGACAGTAAAAAATTATTTTTTGAATAATTTACTATAGAAAAGGCAATCCCTGGCGTAATTAAATTTTGAGACAGTAAAAAATGAATTTTTGAATAATTTACTATAGAAAAAGGCAATCCCTGGCGTAATTAAAATTTGCGACAGTAAACAATTAATTTTTGAATAATTTACTATAGAAAAGGCAATCCCTGGCGTAATTAAATTTGCGACAGAAAAAAATTATTTTTTAAACAATTTACTATAGAAAAGGCAATTCCTGGCGTAATTAAAATTTGCGACAGTAAAAAATGAATTTTTGAATAATTTACTATAGAAAAGGCAATCCCTGGCGTAATTAAAATTTGCGACAGTAAAAAATTATTTTTTGAATAATTTACTATAGAAAAGGCAATCCCTGGCGTAATTAAAATTTGAGACAGTAAAAAATGAATTTTTGAATAATTTACTATAGAAAAGGCAATCCCTGGCGTAATTAAAATTTGAGACAGTATAAAAATTATTTTTTGAATAATTTACTATAGAAAAGGCAATCCCTGGCGTAATTAAAATTTGAGACAGTAAACAATTATTTTTTGAATAATTTACTATAGAAAAGGCAATCCCTGGCGTAATTAAAATTTGAGACAGTAAAAAATGAATTTTTGAATAATTTACTATAGAAAAGGCAATCCCTGCGTAATTAAAATTTGAGACAGTAAAAAATGAATTTTTGAATAATTGACTATAGAAAAGGCAATCCCTGGCGTAATTAAAATTTGCGACAGTAAAAAATTAGTTTTTGCAAAATTTACTATAGAAAAGGCAATCCCTGGCGTAATTAAAATTTGAGACAGTAAAAAATATTTTTTGAATAATTTACTATAGAAAAGGCAATCCCTGGCGTAATTAAAATTTGAGACAGTAAAAAATGAATTTTTTGAATAATTTACTATAGAAAAGGCAATCCCTGGCGTATTTATAATTTGCGACAGTAAAAAATTAGTTTTTGAATAATTTACTATAGAAAAGGCAATCCCTGGCGTAATTAAAATTTGCGACAGTAAAAAATTATTTTTTGAATAATTTACTATAGAAAAGGCAATCCCTGGCGTAATTAAAATTTGAGACAGTAAAAAATTATTTTTTGAATAATTTACTATAGTAAAGGCAATCCCTGACGTAATTAAAATTTGAGACAGTAAACAATTATTTTTTGAATAATTTACTATAGAAAAGGCAAATCCCTGGCGTAATTAAAATTTGCGACACTAAAAAATGAATTTTTGAATAATTTACTATAGAAAAGGCAATCCCTGGCGTAATTATAATTTGCGACAGTAAAAAAATTATTTTTGAATAATTTACTATAGAAAAGGCAATCCCTGGCGTAATTATAATTTGCGACAGTAAAAAATTAGTTTTTGCAAAATTTACTATAGAAAAGGCAATCCCTGGCGTAATTAAAATTTGAGACAGTAAAAAATGAATTTTTGAAAAATTTACTATAGAAAAGGCAATCCCTGGCGTAATTAAAATTTGTGACAGAAAAAAATATTTTTTGAATAATTTACTATAGAAAAGGCAATCCCTGGCGTAATTAAAATTTGAGTCAGTAAAAAATGATTTTTTGAATAATTTACTATAGAAAAGGCAATCCCTGGCGTAATTAAAATTTGAGACAGTAAAAAATGATTTTTGCAAAATTTACTATAGAAAAGGCAATCCCTGGCGTAATTAAAATTTGCGACAGTAAAAAATTATTTTCTGAATAATTTACTATAGAAAAAGCAATCCCTGGCGTAATTAAAATTTGAGACAGTAAAAAATTATTTTTTGAATAATTTACTATAGAAAAGGCAATCCCTGGCGTAATTAAAATTTGCGACAGTAAAAAATTATTTTTTTAATAATTTACTATAGAAAAGGCAATCCCTGGCGTAATTAAAATTTGAGACAGTAAAAAATGATTTTTTGCAAAATTTACTATAGAAAAGGGCAATCCCTGGCGTAATTAAAATTTGCGACAGTAAAAAATTATTTTTTTGAATAATTTACTATAGAAAGGCAATCCCTGGCGTAATTAAAATTTGTGACAGAAAAAATTATTTTTTGAATAATTTACTATAGAAAAGGCAATCCCTGGCGTAATTAAATTTGAGACAGTAAAAAATGAATTTTTGAATAATTTACTATAGAAAAGGGCAATCCCTGGGCGTAATTAAAATTTGAGACAGTAAAAAATGATTTTTTGCAAAATTTACTATAGAAAAGGCAATCCTGGCGTAATTAAAATTTGCGACAGTAAAAAATTATTTTTTGAATAATTTACTATAGAAAAGGCAATCCCTGGCGTAATTAAAATTTGAGACAGTAAAAAATGAATTTTTGAATAATTTACTATAGAAAAGCAATCCCTGGCGTAATTAAAATTTGAGACAGTAAAAAATGAATTTTGAATAATTTACTATAGAAAAGGCAATCCCTGGCGTAATTAAAATTTGAGACAGTATAAAATTATTTTTGAATAATTTACTATAGAAAAGGCAATCCCTGGCGGTAATTAAAATTTGCGACAGTATAAAATGAATTTTTGAATAATTTACTATGGAAAAGGCAATCCCTGGCGTAATTAAAATTGCGACAGTAAACAATTAATTTTTGAATAATTTACTATAGAAAAGGCAATCCCTGGCGTAATTAAAATTTGCGACAGAAAAAAATTATTTCTTGAATAATTTACTATAGAAAAGGCAATCCCTGGCGTAATTAAAATTTGCGACAGTAAAAAATGAATTTTTGAATAATTTACTATAGAAAAGGCAATCCCTGGCGTAATTAAAATTTGCGACAGTAAAAAATTATTTTTTGAATAATTTACTATAGAAAAGGCAATCCCTGGCGTAATTATAATTTGCGACACTAAACAATTATTTTTTGAATAATTTACTATAGAAAAGGCAATCCCCTGGCGTAATTAAAATTTGAGACAGTAAAAAATGAATTTTTGAATAATTTACTGTAGAAAAGGCAATCCCTGGCGTAATTAAAATTTGTGACAGTAAAAAATGAAATTTTTGAATAATTTACTATGGGAAAAGGCAATCCCTGGCGTAATTAAAATTTGCGACAGTAAACAATTAATTTTTGAATAATTTACTATAGAAAAGGCAATCCCTGGCGTAATTAAAATTTGCGACAGAAAAAAATTATTTTTTGAATAATTTACTATAGAAAAGGCAATCCCTGGCGTAATTAAAATTTGCGACAGTAAAAATTATTTTTTGAATAATTTACTATAGAAAAGGCAATCCCTGGCGTAATTAAAATTTGCGACAGTAAAAAATTATTTTTTGAATAATTTACTATAGAAAAGGCAATCCCTGGCGTAATTATAATTTGCGACACTAAACAATTATTTTTTGAATAATTTACTATAGAAAAGGCAATCCCTGGCGTAATTAAAATTTGAGACAGTAAAAAATGAATTTTTGAATAATTTACTATAGAAAAGGCAATCCCTGGCGTAATTAAAATTTGTGACAGTAAAAAATGAATTTTTGAATAATTTACTATAGAAAAGGCAATCCCTGGCGTAATTAAAATTTGCGACAGTAAAAAATTATTTTCTGAATAATTTACTATAGAAAAGGCAATCCCTGGCGTAATTAAAATTTGAGACAGTAAAAAATGATTATTTAACAAAATTTACTATAGAGAAGGCAATCCCTGGCGTAATTAAAATTTGCGACAGTAAAAAATTATTTTTTGAATAATTTACTATAGAAAAGGCAATCCTGGCGTAATTAAAATTTGAGACAGTAAAAAATGAATTTTTGAATAATTTACTATAGAAAAGGCAATCCCTGGCGTAATTAAAATTTGAGACAGTAAAAAATGAATTTTTGAATAATTTACTATAGAAAAGGCAATCCCTGGCGTAATTAAAATTTGAGACAGTATAAAATTATTTTTTTGAATAATTTACTATAGAAAAGGCAATCCCTGGCGTAATTAAAATTTGCGACAGTATAAAATGAATTTTTGAATAATTTACTATGGAAAAGGCAATACCTGGCGTAATTAAAATTTGCGACAGTAAACAATTAATTTTTGAATAATTTACTATAGAAAAGGCAATCCCTGGCGTAATTAAAATTTGCGACAGAAAAAAATTATTTTTTGAATAATTTACTATAGAAAAGGCAATCCCTGCGTAATTAAAATTTGCGACAGGTAAAAAATTATTTTTTGAATAATTTACTATAGAAAAGGCAATCCCTGGCGTAATTAAAATTTGCGACAGTAAAAAATTATTTTTTGAATAATTTACTATAGAAAGGCAATCCCCTGGAGTAATTATAATTTGCGACAGTAAAAAATTATTTTTTTGAATAATTTACTATAGAAAAGGCAATCCCTGGCGTAATTAAAATTTGTGACAGTAAAAAATGAATTTTTGAATAATTTACTATAGAAAAGGCAATACCTGGCGTAATTAAAATTTGAGACAGTAAAAAATGAATTTTTGAATAATTTACTATAGAAAAGGCAATCCCTGGCGTATTTATAATTTGCGACAGTAAAAAATTAGTTTTTGAATAATTTACTATAGAAAAGGCAATCCCTGGCTTAATTAAAATTTGCGACAGTAAAAAATTATTTTTTGAATAATTTACTATAGAAAAGGCAATCTCTGCGTAATTAAAATTTGAGACAGTAAAAAATTATTTTTTTGAATAATTTACTATAGAAAAGGCAATCCCTGGCGTAATTAAAATTTGAGACAGTAAACAATTATTTTTTGAATAATTTACTATAGAAAAGGCAATCCCTGGCGTAATTAAAAATTTGCGACACTAAAAAATGAATTGTTGAATAATTTACTATAGAAAAGGCAATCCCCTGGCGTAATTATAATTTGCGACAGTAAAAAATTATTTTTTGAATAATTTACTATAGAAAAGGCAATCCCTGGCGTAATTAAAATTTGCGACAGTAAAAAATTAGTTTTTGCAAAAATTACTATAGAAAAGGCAATCCCTGGCGTAATTAAAATTTGAGACAGTAAAAAATGAATTTTGAAAAATTTACTATAGAAATGGCAATCCCTGGCGTAATTAAAATTTGAGACAGTAAAAAATGATTTTTGCAAAATTTACTATAGAAAAGGCAATCCCTGGCGTAATTAAAATTTGCGACAGTAAAAAATTATTTTCTGAATAATTTACTGTAGAAAGGCAATCCCTGGCGTAATTAAAATTTGAGACAGTAAAAAATGATTTTTTGCAAAATTTACTATAGAAAAGGCAATCCTGGCGTAATTAAAATTTGCGACAGTAAAAAAATTATTTTTTGAATAATTTACTATAGAAAAGGCAATCCCTGGCGTATTTAAAATTTGAGACAGTAAAAAATGAATTTTGAATAATTTACTATAGAAAAGGCAATCCCTGGCGTAATTAAAATTTGAGACAGTAAAAAATGAATTTTTGAATAATTTACTATAGAAAAGGCAATCCCTGGCGTAATTAAAATTTGAGACAGTATAAAATTATTTTTTGAATAATTTACTATAGAAAAGGCAATCCCTGGCGTAATTAAAATTTGCGACAGTATAAAATGAATTTTTGAATAATTTACTATGGAAAAGGCAATACCTGGCGTAATTAAAATTCGCGACAGTAAACAATTAATTTTTGAATAATTTACTATAGAAAAGGCAATCCCTGGCGTAATTAAAATTTGCGACAGAAAAAAATTATTTTTTGAATAATTTACTATAGAAAAGGCAACCCCTGACGTAATTAAAATTTGCGACAGTAAAAATTATTTTTTGAATAATTTACTATAGATAAGGCAATCCCTGGCGTAATTAAAATTTGCGACAGTAAAAAATTATTTTTTGAATAATTTACTATAGAAAAGGCAATCCCTGGCGTAATTATAATTTGCGACACTAAACAATTATTTTTTGAATAATTTACTATAGAAAAGGCAATCCCTGGCGTAATTAAAATTTGAGACAGTAAAAAATTAATTTTTGAATAATTTACTATAGAAAAGGCAATTCCTGGCGTAATTAAAATTTGTGACAGTAAAAAAATGAATTTTTGAATAATTTACTATAGGAAAGGCAATCCCTGGCGTAATTATAATTTGCGACAGTAAAAAATTATTTTTTGAATAATTTACTATAGAAAAGGCAATCCCTGGCGTAATTATAATTTGCGACAGTAAAAAAATTATTTTTGAATAATTTACTATAGAAAAGGCAATCCCTGGCGTAATTAAAATTTGTGACAGTAAAAAATGAATTTTTGAATAATTTACTACAGAAAAGGCAATACCTGGCGTAATTAAAATTTGAGACAGTAAAAAATGAATTTTTGAATAATTTACTATAGAAAAGGCAATCCCTGGCGTAATTAAAATTTGCGACAGTAAAAAATTATTTTTTGAATAATTTACTATAGAAAAGGCAATCCTGGCGTAATTAAAATTTGAGACTGTAAACAATTATTTTTTGAATAATTTACTATAGAAAAGGCAATCCCTGGCGTAATTAAAATTTGAGACAGTAAAAAAATAATTTTTGAATAATTTACTATAGAAAAGGCAATCCCTGGCGTAATTAAAATTTGAGACAGTAAAAAATGATTTTTTGCAAAATTTACTATAGAAAAGGCAATCCCTGGCGTAATTAAAATTTGAGACAGTAAAAAATGAATTTTTACTATAGAAAAGGCAATCCTGGCGTAATTAAAATTTGAGACAGTAAAAAATGAATTTTTGAATAATTTACTATAGAAAAGGCAATCCCTGGCGTAATTAAAATTTGAGACAGTGAAAAATTATTTTTTGAATAATTTACTATAGAAAAGGCAATCCTGGCGTAATTAAAATTTGAGACAGTATAAAATTATTTTTTGAATAATTTACTATAGAAAAGGCAATCCTGGCGTAATTAAAATTTGAGACAGTAAAAAATGAATTTTTGAATAATTTACTATAGAAAAGGCAATCCCTGGCGTAATTATAATTTGCGACAGTAAAAAATTATTTTTTGAATAATTTACTATAGAAAAGGCAATCCCTGGCGTAATTATAATTTGCGACAGTAAAAAATTATTTTTTGAATAATTTACTATAGAAAAGGCAATCCCTGGCGTAATTAAAATTTGTGACAGTAAAAAATTATTTTTTGAATAATTTACTATAGAAAAGGCAATCCCTGGCGTAATTAAAATTTGAGACAGTATAAAATTATTTTTGAATAATTTACTATAGAAAAGGCAATCCCTGGCGTAATTAAAATTTGCGACAGTAAACAATTATTTTTTGAATAATTTACTATAGAAAAGGCAATCCCTGCGTAATTAAAATTTGCGACAGTATAAAATTATTTTTTGAATAATTTACTATCGAAAAGGCAATCCTGGCGTAATTAAAATTTGAGACAGTATAAAATTATTTTTTGCAAAATTTACTATAGAAAAGCAATCCCTGCGTAATTAAAATTTGAGACAGTAAAAAAATGAATTTTTGAATAATTTACTATAGAAAGGCAATCCCTGGCGTAATTAAAATTTGCGACAGTATAAAATGAATTTTTGAATAATTTACTATAGAAAAGGCAATCCTGGCGTAATTAAAATTTGAGACAGTAAAAAATGAATTTTTGAATAATTTACTATAGAAAAGGCAATCCCTGGCGTAATTAAAATTTGAGACAGTAAAAAATGAATTTTGAATAATTTACCTATAGAAAAGGCAATCCCTGGCGTAATTAAAATTTGCGACAGTAAAAAATTATTTTTTGCAAAATTTACTATAGAAAAAGGCAATCCCTGGCGTAATTAAATTTGAGGACAGTATAAAATGAATTTTTGAATAATTTACTATAGAAAAGGGAATCCCTGGCGTAATTAAAATTTGAGACAGTAAAAAATGAATTTGTGAATAATTTACTATAGAAAAGGCAATCCCTGGCGGTAATTAAAATTTGAGACAGTAAAAAATGAATTTTTGAATAATTTACTATATGAAAAGGCAATCCCTGGCGTAATTAAAATTTGCGACAGTAAACAATTCATTTTTGAATAATTTACTATAGAAAAGGCAATCCCTGGCGTAATTAAAATTTGTGACAGTAAAAAATGAATTTTTGAATAATTTACTATAGAAAAGGCAATCCCTGGCTTAATTAAAATTTGAGACAGTAAAAAATGAATTTTTGAATAATTTACTATAGAAAAGGCAATCTTTGGCGTAATTAAAATTTGCGACAGTAAACAATTAATTTTTGAATAATTTACTATAGAAAAGGCAATCCCTGGCGTAATTAAAATTTGAGACAGTAAAAATGATTTTTTGAATAATTTACTATAGAAAAGGCAATCCCTGGCGTAATTAAAATTTGAGACAGTATAAAATTATTTTTAGTGATAGATAAATAAATAAATAAATAAATAAATAAAATTATTTTTTGAATAATTTACTATAGAAAAGGCAATCCCTGGCGTAATTAAAATTTGCGACAGTAAAAAATTATTTTTTTGAATAATTTACTATAGAAAAGGCAATCCCTGGCGTAATTAAAATTTGAGACAGTAAAAAATGATTTTTTGAATAATTTACTATAGAAAAGGCAATCCTGGCGTAATTAAAATTTGCGACAGTAAAAAATATTTTTTGAATAATTTACTATAGAAAAGGCAATCCTGGCGTAATTAAAATTTGCGAGTAAAAAATTATTTTTTGAATAATTTACTATAGAAAAGGCAATCCCTGGCGTAATTATAATTTGAGACAGTAAAAAATAATTTTTTGAATAATTTACTATAGAAAAAGGCAATCCCTGGCGTAATTAAAATTTGAGACAGTAAAAATTATTTTTTGAATAATTTACTATAGAAAAGGCAATCCCTGGCGTAATTAAAATTTGCGACAGTAAAAAATTATTTTTTGCAAAATTTACTATAGAAAAGGCAATCCCTGCGTAATTAAAATTTGAGACAGTAAAAAATGAATTTTTGAATAATTACTATAGAAAAGGCAATCCCTGGCGTAATTAAAATTTGTGACAGTAAAAAATGAATTTTTGAATAATTTACTATAGAAAAGGCAATCCTGGCGTAATTATAATTTGCGCCAGTAAAAAATTATTTTTTGAATAATTTACTATAGAAAAGGGAATCCCTGGCGTAATTAAAATTTGAGACAGTAAAAAATGAATTTTTGAATAATTTACTATAGAAAAGGCAATCCCTGGCGTAATTAAAATTTGCGACAGTAAAAAATTATTTTTTGCAAAATTTACTATAAAAAAGGCAATCCCTGGCGTAATTATAATTTGAGACAGTAAAAAATTATTTTTTGAATAATTTACTATAGAAAAGGCAATCCCTGGCGTAATTAAAATTTGCGACAGAAAAAAATTAATTTTTGAATAATTTACTATAGAAAAGGCAATCCCTGGCGTAATTAAAATTTGCGACAGTAAACAATTAATTTTTGAATAATTTACTATAGAAAAGGCAATCCCTGGCGTAATTAAAATTTGCGACAGAAAAAAATTATTTTTTGAATAATTTACTATAGAAAAATCAATCCCTGCGTAATTAAAATTTGCGACAGTAAAAAATTATTTTTGCAAAATTTACTATAGAAAAGGCAATCCCTGGCGTAATTAAAATTTGCGACAGTAAAAAAATTATTTTTTGAATAATTTACTATAGAAAAGGCAATCCCTGGCGTAATTAAAATTTGTGACAGTAAAAAATGAATTTTTGAATAATTTACTATAGAAAAGGCAATCCCTGGCGTAATTAAAATGTGAGACAGTAAAAAATGAATTTTTGAATAATTTACTATAGAAAGGCAATCCCTGGGGTAATTAAAATTTGCGACAGTAAAAAATTATTTTTTGAATAATTTACTATAGAAAAGGCAATCCCTGGCGTAATTATAATTTGCGACACTAAACAATTATTTTTTGAATAATTTACTATAGAAAAGGCAATCCCTGGCGTAATTAAAATTTGAGACAGTAAAAAATTATTTTTTGAATGATTTACTTTAGAAAAGGCAATCCCTGGCGTAATTAAAATTTGAGACAGTAAACAATTATTTTTTGAATAATTTACTATAGAAAAGGCAATCCCTGGCGTAATTAAAATTTGAGACGGTAAAAAATTATTTTTTGAATAATTTACTATAGAAATGGCAATCCCTGGCGTAATTAAAATTTGAGACAGTAAAAAATGATTTTTTGCAAAATTTACTATAGAAAAGGCAATCCCATGGCGTAATTATAATTTGCGACACTAAACAATTATTTTTTGAATAATTTACTATAGAAAAGGCAATCCCAGGCGTAATTAAAATTTGAGACAGTAAAAAATGAATTTTTGAATAATTTACTATAGAAAAGGCAATCCCTGGCGTAATTAAAATTTGAGACAGTAAAAAATGAATTTTTGAATAATTTACTATAGAAAAGGCAATCCCATGGCGTAATTAAAATTTGAGACAGTAAAAAAATGAATTTTTGAATAATTTACTATAGAAAAGGCAATCCCTGGCGTAATTAAAATTTGAGACAGTAAAAAATTATTTTTTGAATAATTTACTATAGAAAAGGCAATCCCTGGCGTAATTAAAATTTGAGACAGTAAAAAATGAATTTTTGAATATTTACTATAGAAAAGGCAATGCCTGGCGTAATTATAATTTGCGACAGTCAAAAAATTATTTTTTGAATAATTTACTATAGAAAAGGCAATCCCTGGGGTAATTATAATTTGCGACAGTAAAAAATTAATTTTTGCAAAATTTACTATAGAAAAGGCAATCCCTGGCGTAATTAAAATTTGAGACAGTAAAAAATGAATTTTTGAATAATTACTATAGAAAAGGCAATCCTTGCGTAATTAAAATTTGAGACAGTAAAAAATGAATTTTTGAATAATTTACTATAGAAAAGGCAATCCCTGGCGTAATTATAATTTGCGACACTAAACAATTATTTTTTGAATAATTTACTATAGAAAAGGCAATCACTGGCGTAATTAAAATTTGCGACAATAAAATATGAATTTTTGAATAATTTACTATAGAAAAGGCAATCCCTGGCGTAATTATAATTTGCGACAGTAAAAAATTAGTTTTTGCAAAATTTACTATAGAAAAGGGAATCCCTGGCGTAATTATAATTTGCGACAGTATAAATTTATTTTTTGAATAATTTACTATAGAAAAGGCAATCCCTGGCGTAATTAAAATTTGAAACAGTAAAAAATGAATTGTTGATTAATTTACTATAGAAAAGGCAATCCCTGGCGTAATTATAATTTGCGACAGTAAAAAATTAGTTTTTGCAAAATTTACTATAGAAAAGGCAATCCCTGGCGTAATTAAAATTTGAGACAGTTAAAAATTAATTTTTTGAATAATTTACTATAGAAAAGGCAATTCCTGGCGTAATTAAAACTTGCGACAGTAAAAAATGAATTTTTGAATAATTTACTATAGAAAAGGCAATCACTGGCTTAATTAAATTTGAGACAGTAAAAAATTAGTTTTTGAATAATTTACTATAGAAAAGGCATCCCTGGCGTAATTAAAATTTGCGACACTAAACAATTATTTTATGAATAATTTACTATATAAAAGGCAATCCCTGGCATAATTAAAATTTGAGACAGTAATAAAATTATTTTTTGAATAATTTGCTATAGAAAAGGCAATCCCTGGCGTAATTAAAATTTGAGACAGTAAAAAATTAATTTTTGAATAATTTACTATAGAAAAGGCAATCCCTGGCGTAATTAAAATTTGAGACAGTAAAAAATGAATTTTTGAATAATTTACTATAGAAAAGGCAACCCCTGGCGTAATTATAATTTGCGACAGTAAAAAATTATTTTTTGAATAATTTACTATAGAAAAGGCAATCCCTGTCGTAATTATAATTTGCGACAGTAAAAAATTATTTTTGAATAATTACTATAGAAAAGGCAATCCCTGTGCGTAATTATAATTTGCGACAGTAAAAAATTAATTTTTGAATAATTTACTATAGAAAAGGCAATCCCTGGCGTAATTAAAATTTGAGACAGTGAAAAAATGATTTTTTGCAAAATTTACTATAGAAAAGGCAATCCCTTGCGTAATTAAAATTTGAGACAGTAAAAAATTATTTTTGATTAATTTACTATAGAAAAGGCAATCCCTTGGCGTAATTATAATTTGCGACACTAAACAATTATTTTTTGAATAATTTACTATAGAAAAGGCAATCCCTGGCGTAATTAAAATTCGAGACAGTAAAAAATTATTTTTGGCAAAATTTACTATAGAAAAGGCAATCCCTGGCGTAATTAAAATTTGCGACAGAAAAACAATTATTTTTTGAATAATTTACTATAGAAAAGGCAATCCCTGGCGTAATTAAAATTTGAGACAGTAAAAAATGAATTTTTGAATAATTTACTATAGAAAAGGCAATCGCTGGCGTAATTAAAATTTGCGACAGAAAAAATGAATTTTTGAATAATTTACTATAGAAAAGGCAATCCCAGGCGTAATTAAAATTTGCGACAGAAAAATGAATTTTTGAATAATTTACTATAGAAAAGGCAATCCCTGTCGTAATTGAAATTTTGAGACAGTAAAAAATGAATTTTTGAATAATTTACTATAGAAAAGGCAATCCCTGGCGTAATTAAAATTTGAGACAGTAAAAAATGATTTTTTTTGCAAAAATTTACTATAGAAAAGCAATCCCTGGCGTAATTAAAATTTGAGACAGTAAAAAATTATTTTTTGAATAATTTACTATAGAAAAGGCAATCCCTGGCGTAATTATAATTTGCGACACTAAACAATTATTTTTTGAATAATTTACTATAGAAAAGGCAATCCTTGGCGTAATTAAAATTTGAGACAGTAAAAAATTAATTTTTGAATAATTTACTATAGAAAAGGCAATCCCTGGCGTAATTAAAATTTGAGGCAGTAAAAAATGAATTTTTGAATAATTTACTATAGAAAAGCAATCCCTGGCGTATTATAATTTGCGACAGTAAAAATTATTTTTTGAATAATTTACTATAGAAAAGGCAATCCCTGGCGTAATTATAATTTGCGACAGTAAAAATTATTTTTTGAATAATTTACTATAGAAAAGGCAATCCCTGGCGTAATTAAAATTTAAGACAGTAAAAAATGAATTTTTGAATAATTTACTATAGAAAAGGCAATCCTGCGTAATTAAAATTTGAGACAGTAAAAAATTAGTTTTTGAATAATTTACTATAGAAAAGGCAATCCCTGGCGTAATTAAAATTTGCGACACTAAACAATTATTTTTTGAATAATTTACTATAGAAAAGGCAATCCCTGGCGTAATTAAAATTTGAGACAGTAAAAAATGAATTTTTGAATAATTTACTATAGAAAAGGCAATCCCTGGCGTAATTAAAATTTGAGACAGTAAAAAATGATTTTTTGCAAAATTTACTATAGAAAAAGGCAATCCCTGGCGTAATTAAAATTTGAGACAGTAAAAAATGAATTTTTGAATAATTTACTATAGAAAAGGCAATCCCTGGCGTAATTAAAATTTGAGACAGTAAAAAAATGAATTTTTGAATAATTTACTATAGAAAAGGCAATCTCTGGCGTAATTATAATTTGCGACACTAAACAATTATTTTTTGAATAATTTACTATAGAAAAGGCAATCCCTGGCGTAATTAAATTTGAGACAGTAAAAAATGAATTTTTGAATAATTTACTATAGAAAGGCAATCCCTGGCGTAATTAAAATTTGAGACAGTAAAAAATTATTTTTTGAATAATTTACTATAGAAAAGGCAATCCCTGGCGTAATTAAAATTTGAGACAGTTAAAAAATGATTTTTTGCAAAATTTACTATAGAAAAGGCAATCCCTGGCGTAATTAAAATTTGAGACAGTAAAAAATTAATTTTTGAATAATTTACTATAGAAAAGGCAATCCCTGGCGTAATTAAAAATTTGAGACAGTAAAAAATGAATTTTTGAATAATTTACTATAGAAAAGGCAATCCCTGGCGTAATTAAAATTTGAGACAGTAAAAAATGATTTTTTGCAAAATTTACTATAGAAAAAGGCAATCCCTGGCGTAACTAAAATTTGAGAGAGTAAAAAATTATTTTTTGAATAATTTACTATAGAAAAGGCAATCCCTGGCGTAATTAAAATTTGAGACATTAAAAAAATGAATTTTTGAATAATTTACTATAGAAAAGGCAATCCCTGGCGTATTTAAAATTTGAGACAGTATAAAATTATTTTTTGAATAATTTACTATAGAAAAGGCAATCCCTGGCGTATTTAAAATTTGAGACAGTATAAAATTATTTTTTGAATAATTTACTATAGAAAAGGCATCCCTGGCGTAATTAAAATTTGAGACAGTATAAAATTATTTTTTGAATAATTTACTATAGAAAAGGCAATCCCTGGCGTAATTAAAATTTGAGACAGTAAAAAATTAATTTTTGAATAATTACACTATAGAAAAGGCAATCCCTGGCGTAATTAAAATTTTAGACAGTAAAAAATTATTTTTTGAATAATTTACTATAGAAAAGGCAATCCCTGGCGTAATTAAAATTTGAGACAGTAAAAAATGATTTTTTGCAAAATTTACTATAGAAAAGGCAATCCCTGGCGTATTTAAAATTTGAGACAGTAAAAAATGATTTTTGCAAAATTTACTATAGAAAAGCCAATCCCTGGCGTAATTAAAATTTGAGACAGTAAACAATTATTTTTTGAATAATTTACTATAGAAAAGGCAATCCCTGGCGTAATTAAAATTTGAGACAGTAAAAAATTAATTTTTGAATAATTTACTATAGAAAAGTCAATCCCTGGCGTAATTAAATTTGAGACAGTAAAAAATGATTTTTTGCAAAATTTACTATAGAAAAGGCAATCCCTGGCGTAGTTAAAATTTGAGACAGTAAAAAATGAATTTTTGAATAATTTACTATAGAAAAGGCAATCCCTGGCGTAATTAAAATTTGCGACAGTAAAAAATTATTTTTTGCAAAATTTACTATAGAAAAGGCAAAAGGCAATCCCTGGCGTAATTAAAATTTGAGACAGTAAAAAATGAATTTTTGAATAATTTACTATAGAAAAGGCAATCCCTGGCGTAACTAAAATTTGAGACAGTAAAAAATGAATTTTTGAATAATTTACTATAGAAAAAGGCAATCCCTGGCGTAATTAAAATTTGAGACAGTAAAAAATGAATTTTTGAATAACTTACTATAGAAAAGGCAATCCCTGGCGTAATTAAAATTTGCGACAGTAAAAAATTAATTTTTGAATAATTTACTATAGAAAAGGCAATCCCTGGCGTAATTAAAATTTGTGACAGTAAAAAATGAACTTTTGAATAATTTACTATAGAAAAGAAAATCCCTGGCGTAATTAAAATTTGACACAGTAAAAAATGAATTTTTGAATAATTTACTATAGAAAAGGCAATCCCTGGCGTAATTAAAATTTGCGACAGTAAAACAATTAATTTTTGTATAATTTACTATAGAAAAGGGCAATCCCTGGCGTAATTAAAATTTGAGACAGTAAAAAATGATTTTTTGAATAATTTACTATAGAAAAGGCAATCCCTGGCGTAATTAAAATTTGAGACAGTATAAAATTATTTTTTGAATAATTTACTATAGAAAAGGCAATCCCTGGCGTAATTAAAATTTGCGACAGTAAAAAATTATTTTTTGAATAATTTACTATAGAAAAGGCAATCCCTGGCGTAATTAAAATTTGAGACAGTAAAAAATGATTTTTTGAATAATTTACTATAGAAAAGGCAATCCCTGGCGTAATTAAAATTTGCGACAGTAAAAAATTATTTTTTGAATAATTTACTATAGAAAAGGCAATCCCTGGCGTAATTAAAATTTGCGACAGTAAAAAAATTATTTTTTGAATAATTTACTATAGAAAAGGCAATCCCTGGCGTAATTATAATTTGAGACAGTAAAAAATTATTTTTTGAATAATTTACTATAGAAAAGGCAATCCCTGGCGTAATTAAAATTTGAGACAGTAAAAAATTATTTTTGAATAATTTACTATAGAAAAGGCAATCCTTGGCGTAATTAAAATTTGCGACAGTAAAAATTATTTGTTGCAAAATTTACTATAGAAAAGGCAATCCCTGGCGTAATTAAAATTTGAGACAGTAAAAAATGAATTTTGAATAATTTACTATAGAAAAGGCAATCCCTGGCGTAATTAAAATTTGTGACAGTAAAAAATGAATTTTTGAATAATTTACTATAGAAAAGGCAATCCGTGGCGTAATTATAATTTGCGACAGTAAAAAATTATTTTTTGAATAATTTACTATAGAAAAGGTAATCCCTGGCGTAATTAAAATTTGAGACAGTAAAAAATGAATTTTTGAATAATTTACTATAGAAAAGGCAATCCCTGGCGTAATTAAAATTTGCGACAAAAATTAAAGTTTGCGACAGTAAAAAATTATTTTTTGAATAATTTACTATAGTAAAGGCAATCCCTGGCGTAATTAAAATTTGAGACAGAAAAATGAATTTTTGAATAATTAACTATAGAAAAGGCAATCCCTGGCGTAATTAAAATTTGCGACAGTAAAAAATTATTTTTTGAATAATTTACTATAGAAAAGGCAATCCCTGGCGTAATTAAAATTTGCGACAGTAAAAAATTATTTTTTGAATAATTTACTATAGAAAAGGCAATCCCTGGCGTAATTAAAATTTGAGACAGTATAAAATTATTTTTGAATAATTTACTATAGAAAAGGCAATCCCTGGCGTAATTATAATTTGCGACAGTAAAAAATTAATTTTTGAATAATTTACTATAGAAAAGGCAATCCCTGGCGTAATTAAAATTTGAGACAGTAAAAAATGATTTTTTGCAAAATTTACTATAGAAAAGGCAATCCCTGGCGTAATTAAAATTTGAGACAGTAAAAAATTATTTTTTGAATAATTTACTATAGAAAAGGCAATCCCTGGCGTAATTATAATTTGCGACACTAAACAATTATTTTTTGAATAATTTACTAGAGAAAAGGCAATCCCTGGCGTAATTAAAATTCGAGACAGTAAAAAATTATTTTTGGCAAAATTTACTATAGAAAAGGCAATCCCTGGCGTAATTAAAATTTGCGACAGTAAACAATTATTTTTTGAATAATTTACTATAGAAAAGGCAATCCCTGGCGTAATTAAAATTTGAGACAGTAAAAAATGAATTTTTGAATAATTTACTATAGAAAAGGCAATCGCTGGCGTAATTAAAATTTGCAATAGAAAAAATGAATTTTTGAATAATTTACTATAGAAAAGGCAATCCCTGGCGTAATTAAAATTTGCGACAGAAAAAATGAATTTTTGAATAATTTACTATAGAAAAGGCAATCCCTGGCGTAATTAAAATTTGAGACAGTAAAAAATGAATTTTTGAATAATTTACTATAGAAAAGGCAATCCCTGGCGTAATTAAAATTTGAGACAGTAAAAAATGATTTTTTGCAAAATTTACTATAGAAAAGCAATCCCTGGCGTAATTAAAATTTGAGACAGTAAAAAATTATTTTTTGAATAATTTACTATAGAAAAGGCAATCCCTGGCGTAATTATAATTTGCGACACTAAACAATTATTTTTTGAATAATTTACTATAGAAAAGGCAATCCCTGGCGTAACTAAAATTTGAGACAGTAAAAAATTAATTTTTGAATAATTTACTATAGAAAAGGCAATCCCTGGCGTAATTAAAATTTGAGGCAGTAAAAAATGAATTTTTGAATAATTTACTATAGAAAAGGCAATCCCTGGCGTAATTATAATTTGCGACAGTAAAAAATTATTTTTTGAATAATTTACTATAGAAAAGGCAATCCCTGGCGTAATTATAATTTGCGACAGTAAAAAATTATTTTTGAATAATTTACTATAGAAAAGGCAATCCCTGGCGTAATTAAAATTTGAGACAGTAAAAAATGAATTTTTGAATAACTTACTATAGAAAAGGCAATCCCTGGCGTAATTAAAAATTTGAGACAGTAAAAAATTAGTTTTTGAATAATTTACTATAGAAAAGGCAATCCCAGGCGTAATTAAAATTTGCGACAGTAAAAAAATTATTTTTTGCAAAATTTACTATATAAAAGGCAATCCCTGGCGTAATTAAAATTTGAGACAGTAAAAAATGAATTTTTGAATAATTTACTATAGAAAAGGCAATCCCTGGCGTAATTAAAATTTGTGACAGTAAAAAATGAATTTTTGAATAATTTACTATAGAAAAGGCAATCCCTGGCGTAATTATAATTTGCGACAGTAAAAAATTATTTTTTGAATAATTTACTATAGAAAAGGGAATCCCTGGCGTAATTAAAATTTGAGACAGTAAAAAATGAATTTTTGAATAATTTACTATAGAAAAGGCAATCCCTGGCGTAATTAAAATTTGCGACAAAAATTAAAATTTGCGACAGTAAAAAATTATTTTTTGAATAATTTACTATATTAAAGGCAATCCCTGGCGTAATTAAAATTTGAGACAGTAAAAAATGAATTTTTGAGTAATTTACTATAGAAAAGGCAATCCCTGGCGTAATTAAAATTTGCGACAGTAAAAAATTATTTTTTGAATAATTTACTATAGAAAAGGCAATCCCTGGCGTAATTAAAATTTGAGACAGTAAAAAATAATTTTTTGCAAAATTTACTATAGAAAAGGCAATCCCTGGCGTAATTAAAATTTGAGACAGTATAAAATTATTTTTTGAATAATTTACTATAGAATAGGCAATCCCTGGCGTAATTATAATTTGCGACAGTAAAAAATTAATTTTTGAATAATTTACTATAGAAAAGGCAATCCCTGGCGTAATTAAAATTTGAGACAGTAAAAAATGATTTTTTGCAAAATTTACTATAGAAAAGGCAATCCCTGGCGTAATTAAAATTTGAGACAGTAAAAAATTATTTTTTGAATAATTTACTATAGAAAAGGCAATCCCTGGCGTAATTATAATTTGCGACACTAAACAATTATTTTTTGAATAATTTACTATAGAAAAGGCAATCCCTGGCGTAATTAAAATTCGAGACAGTAAAAAATTATTTTTGGCAAAATTTACTATAGAAAAGGCAATCCCTGGCGTAATTAAAATTTGCGACAGTAAACAATTATTTTTTGAACAATTTACTATAGAAAAGGCAATCCCTGGCGTAATTAAAATTTGAGACAGTAAAAAATGAATTTTTGAATAATTTACTATAGAAAAAGGCAATCGCTGGCGTAATTAAAATTTGCGACAGAAAAAATGAATTTTTGAATAATTTACTATAGAAAAGGCAATCCCTGGCGTAATTAAAATTTGCGACAGAAAAAATGAATTTTTGAATAATTTACTATAGAAAAGGCAATCCCTGGCGTAATTAAAATTTGAGACGGTAAAAAATGAATTTTTGAATAATTTACTATAGAAAAGACAATCCCTGACGTAATTAAAATTTGAGACAGTAAAAAATGATTTTTTGCAAAATTTACTATAGAAAAGCAATCCCTGGCGTAATTAAAATTTGAGACAGTAAAAAATTATTTTTTGAATAATTTACTATAGAAAAGGCAATCCCTGGCGTAATTATAATTTTCGACACTAAACAATTATTTTTTGAATAATTTACTATAGAAAAGGCAATCCCTGGCGTAATTAAAATTTGAGACAGTAAAAAATTAATTTTTGAATAATTTACTATAGAAAAGGCAATCCCTGGCGTAATTAAAATTTGAGGCAGTAAAAAATGAATTTTTGAATAATTTACTATAGAAAAGGCAATCCCTGGCGTAATTATAATTTGCGACAGTAAAAAATTATTTTTTGAATAATTTACTATAGAAAAGGCAATCCCTGGCGTAATTATAAATTGCGACAGTAAAAAATTATTTTTTGAATAATTTACTATAGAAAAGGCAATCCCTGGCGTAATTAAAATTTGAGACAGTAAAAAATGAATTTTTGAATAACTTACTATAGAAAAGGCAATCCCTGGCGTAATTAAAATTTGAGACAGTAAAAATTAGTTTTTGAATAATTTACTATAGAAAAGGCAATCCCTGGCGTAATTAAAATTTGGGACACTAAACAATTATTTTTTGAATAATTTACTATAGAAAAGGCAATCCCTGGCGTAATTAAAATTTGAGACAGTATAAAATTATTTTTTGAATAATTTACTATAGAAAAGGCAATCCCTGGCGTAATTAAAATTTGAGACAGTAAAAAATTAATTTTTGAATAATTTACTATAGAAAAGGCAATCCCTGGCGTAATTAAAATTTGAGACAGTAAAAAATGAATTTTTGAATAATTTACTATAGAAAAGGCAATCCTGGCGTAATTATAATTTGCGACAGTAAAAAATTATTTTTTGAATAATTTACTATAGAAAAGGCAATCCCTGGCGTAATTATAATTTGCGACAGTAAAAAATTATTTTTTGAATAATTTACTATAGAAAAGGCAATCCCTGGCGTAATTATAATTTGCGACAGTAAAAAATTAATTTTTGAATAATTTATTATAGAAAAGGCAATCCCTGGCGTAATTAAAATTTGAGACAGTAAAAAATTATTTTTTGAATAATTTACTATAAAAAAGGCAATCCCTGGCGTAATTAAATTTGAGACAGTAAAAAATGATTTTTTGCAAAATTTACTATAGAAAAGGCAATCCCTGGCGTAATTAAAATTTGAGACAGTAAAAAATTATTTTTTGAATAATTTACTATAGAAAAGGCAATCCCTGGCGTAATTATAATTTGCGACACTAAACAATTATTTTTTGAATAATTTACTATATAAAAGGCAATCCTTGGCGTAATTAAAATTTGAGACAGTAAAAAATTAATTTTTGAAGAATTTACTATAGAAAAGGCAATCCCTGGCGTAATTAAAATTTGAGACAGTAAAAAATGAATTTTTGAATAATTTACTATAGAAAAGGCAATCCCTGGCGTAATTATAATTTGCGACAGTAAAAAATTATTTTTTGAATAATTTACTATAGAAAAGGCAATCCCTGGCGTAATTATAATTTGCGACACTAAACAATTATTTTTTGAATAATTTACTATAGAAAAGGCAATCCCTGGCGTAATTAAAATTTGAGACAGTAAAAAATGAATTTTTGAATAATTTACTATAGAAAAGGCAATCCCTGGCGTAATTAAAATTTGTGACAGTAAAAAATGATTTTTTGCAAAATTTACTATAGAAAAGGCAATCCCTGGCGTATTTAAAATTTGAGACAGTATAAAATTATTTTTTGAATAATTTACTATAGAAAAGGCAATCCCTGGCGTATTTAAAATTTGAGACAGTATAAAATTATTTTTTGAATAATTTACTATAGAAAAGGCAATCCCTGGCGTATTTAAAATTTGAGACAGTATAAAATTATTTTTTGAATAATTTACTATAGAAAAGGCAATCCCTGGCGTAATTAAAATTTGAGACAGTATAAAATTATTTTTTGAATAATTTACTATAGAAAAGGCAATCCCTGGCGTAATTAAAATTTGAGATGTTAAGAAATGAATTTTTGAATAATTTACTATAGAAAAGGCAATCCCTGGCGTATTTAAAATTTGAGACAGTATAAAATTATTTTTTGAATAATTTACTATAGAAAAGGCAATCCCTGGCGTATTTAAAATTTGAGACAGTATAAAATTATTTTTTGAATAATTTACTATAGAAAAGGCAATCCCTGGCGTAATTAAAATTTGAGACAGTATAAAATTATTTTTTGAATAATTTACTATAGAAAAGGCAATCCCTGGCGTAATTAAAATTTGAGACAGTAAAAAATTAATTTTTGAATAATTTACTATAGAAAAGGCAATCCCTGGCGTAATTAAAATTTGAGACAGTAAAAAATGAATTTTTGAATAATTTACTATAGAAAAGGCAATCCCTGGCGTAATTATAATTTGCGACAGTAAAAAATTATTTTTTTGAATAATTTACTATAGAAAAGGGAATCCCTGGCGTAATTAAAATTTGAGACAGTAAAAAATGAATTTTTGAATAATTTACTATAGAAAAGGCAATCCCTGGCGTAATTAAAATTTGCGACAAAAATTAAAATTTGCGACAGTAAAAAATTATTTTTTGAATAATTTACTATAGTAAAGGCAATCCCTGGCGTAATTAAAATTTGCGACAGTAAAAAATGAATTTTTGATTAATTTACTATAGAAAGGCAATCCCAGGCGTAATTAAAATTTGCGACAGTAAAAAATTATTTTTTGAATAATTTACTATAGAAAAGGCAATCCCTGGCGTAATTAAAATTTGAGACAGTAAAAAATGATTTTTTGCAAAATTTACTATAGAAAAGGCAATCCCTGGCGTAATTAAAATTTGAGACAGTATAAAATTATTTTTTGAATAATTTACTATAGAAAAGGCAATCCCTGGCGTAATTATAATTTGCGACAGTAAAAAATTAATTTTTGAATAATTTACTATAGAAAAGGCAATCCCTGGCGTAATTAAAATTTGAGACAGTAAAAAATGATTTTTTGCAAAATTTACTATAGAAAAGGCAATCCCTGGCGTAATTAAAATTTGAGACAGTAAAAAATTATTTTTTGAATAATTTACTATAGAAAAGGCAATCCCTGGCGTAATTATAATTTGCGACACTAAACAATTATTTTTTGAATAATTTACTATAGAAAAGGCAATCCCTGGCGTAATTAAAATTCGAGACAGTAAAAAAATTATTTTTGGCAAAATTTACTATAGAAAAGGCAATCCCTGGCGTAATTAAAATTTGCGACAGTAAACAATTATTTTTTGAATAATTTACTATAGAAAAGGCAATCCCTGGCGTAATTAAAATTTGAGACAGTAAAAAATGAATTTTTGAATAATTTACTATAGAAAAGGCAATCGCTGGCGTAATTAAAATTTGCGACAGAAAAAATGAATTTTTGAATAATTTACTATAGAAAAGGCAATCCCTGGCGTAATTAAAATTTGCGACAGAAAAAATGAATTTTTGAATAATTTACTATAGAAAAGGCAATCCCCTGGCGTAATTAATATTTGCGACAGTAAAAAATGAATTTTTGAATAATTTACTATAGAAAAGGCAATCCCGCGTAATTAAAATTTGAGACAGTAAAAAATTATTTTTTGAATAATTTACTATAGAAAAGGCAATCCCTGGCGTAATTATAATTTGCGACACTAAACAATTATTTTTTGAATAATTTACTATAGAAAAGGCAATCCCTGGCGTAATTAAAATTTGAGACAGTAAAAAATGAATTTTGAATAACTTACTATAGAAAGGCAATCCCTGGCGTAATTAAAATTTGAGACAGTAAAAATTATTTTTTGAATAATTTACTATAGAAAAGGCAATCCCTGGCGTAATTAAAATTTGAGACAGTAAAAAATGATTTTTTTGCAAAATTTACTATAGAAAAGGCAATCCCTGGCGTAATTAAAATTTGAGACAGTATAAAATTATTTTTTGAATAATTTACTATAGAAAAGGCAATCCCTGGCGTAATTATAATTTGCGACAGTAAAAAATTAATTTTTGAATAATTTACTATAGAAAAGGCAATCCCTGGCGTAATTAAAATTTGAGACAGTAAAAAATGATTTTTTGCAAAATTTACTATAGAAAAGGCAATCCCTGGCGTAATTAAAATTTGAGACAGTAAAAAATTATTTTTTGAATAATTTACTATAGAAAAGGCAATCCCTGGCGTAATTATAATTTGCGACACTAAACAATTATTTTTGAATAATTTACTATAGAAAAGGCAATCCCTGGCGTAATTAAAATTCGAGACAGTAAAAAATTATTTTTGGCAAAATTTACTATAGAAAAGGCAATCCCTGGCGTAATTAAAATTTTGCGACAGTAAACAATTATTTTTTGAATAATTTACTATAGAAAAGGCAATCCCTGGTGTAATTAAAATTTGAGACAGTAAAAAATGAATTTTTGAATAATTTACTATAGAAAAGGCAATCGCTGGCGTAATTAAAATTTGCGACAGAAAAAATGAATTTTTGAATAATTTACTATAGAAAAGGCAATCCCTGGCGTAATTAAAATTTGCGACAGAAAAAATGAATTTTTGAATAATTTACTATAGAAAAGGCAATCCCTGGCGTAATTAAAATTTGAGACAGTAAAAAATGAATTTTTGAATAATTTACTATAGAAAAGGCAATCCCTGGCGTAATTAAAATTTGAGACAGTAAAAAATTATTTTTTGAATAATTTACTATAGAAAAGGCAATCCCTGGCGTAATTATAATTTGCGACACTAAACAATTATTTTTTGAATAATTTACTATAGAAAAGGCAATCCCTGGCGTAATTAAAATTTGAAACAGTAAAAAATGAATTTTTGAATAACTTACTATAGAAAAGGCAATCCCTGGCGTAATTAAAATTTGAGACAGTAAAAAATTAGTTTTTGAATAATTTACTATAGAAAAGGCAATCCCTGGCGTAATTAAAATTTGCGACACTAAACAATTATTTTTTGAATAATTTACTATAGAAAAGGCAATCCCTGGCGTAATTAAAATTTGAGACAGTATAAAATTATTTTTTGAATAATTTACTATAGAAAAGGCAATCTCTGGCGTAATTAAAATTTGAGACAGTAAAAAATTAATTTTTGAATAATTTACTACAGAAAAGGCAATCCCTGGCGTAATTAAAATTTGAGACAGTAAAAAATGAATTTTTGAATAATTTACTATAGAAAAGGCAATCCCTGGCGTAATTATAATTTGCGACAGTAAAAAATAATTTTTTGAATAATTTACTATAGAAAAGGCAATCCCTGGCGTAATTAAAATTTGAGACAGTAAAAAATGATTTTTTGCAAAATTTACTATAGAAAAGGCAATCCCTGGCGTAATTAAAATTTGAGAGAGTAAAAAATTATTTTTTGAATAATTTACTATAGAAAAGGCAATCCCTGGCGTAATTATAATTTGCGACACTAAACAATTATTTTTGAATAATTTACTATAGAAAAGGCAATCCCTGGCGTAATTAAAATTTGAGACAGTAAAAAATTAATTTTTGAATAATTTACTATAGAAAAGGCAATCCCTGGCGTAATTAAAATTTGAGACAGTAAAAAATGAATTTTTGAATAATTTACTATAGAAAAGGCAATCCCTGGCGTAATTATAATTTGCGACAGTAAAAAATTATTTTTTGAATAATTTACTATAGAAAAGGCAATCCCTGGCGTAATTATAATTTGCGACACTAAGCAATTATTTTTTGAATAATTTACTATAGAAAAGGCAATCCCTGGCGTAATTAAAATTTGAGACAGTAAAAAATGAATTTTTGAATAATTTACTATAGAAAAGGCAATCCCTGGCGTAATTAAAATTTGAGACAGTAAAAAATGATTTTTTGCAAAATTTACTATAGAAAAGGCAATCCCTGGCGTAATTAAAATTTGAGACAGTAAAAAATGAATTTTTGAATAATTTACTATAGAAAAGGCAATCCCTGGCGTAATTAAAATTTGAGACAGTAAAAAAATGATTTTTTGCAAAATTTACTATAGAAAAGGCAATCCCTGGCGTAATTATAATTTGCGACAGTAAAAAATTATTTTTTGAATAATTTACTATAGAAAAGGCAATCCCTGGCGTAATTATAATTTGAGACAGTAAAAAATTAATTTTTGAATAATTTACTATAGAAAAGGCAATCCCTGGCGTAATTAAAATTTGAGACAGTAAAAAATGATTTTTTGCAAAATTTACTATAGAAAAGGCAATCCCTGGCGTAATTAAAATTTGAGACAGTAAAAAATGAATTTTTGAATAATTTACTATAGAAAAGGCAATCCCTGGCGTAATTAAAATTTGAGACAGTAAAAAATTATTTTTTGAATAATTTACTATAGAAAAGGCAATCCCTGGCGTAATTAAAATTTGAGACAGTAAAAAATGATTTTTTGCAAAATTTACTATAGAAAAGGCAATCCCTGGCGTAATTAAAATTTGAGAGAGTAAAAAATTATTTTTTGAATAATTTACTATAGAAAAGGCAATCCCTGGCGTAATTATAATTTGCGACACTAAACAATTATTTTTTGAATAATTTACTATAGAAAAGGCAATCCCTGGCGTAATTAAAATTTGAGACAGTAAAAAATTAATTTTTGAATCATTTACTATAGAAAAGGCAATCCCTGGCGTAATTAAAATTTGAGACAGTAAAAAATGAATTTTTGAATAATTTACTATAGAAAAGGCAATCCCTGGCGTAATTAAAATTTGAGACAGTAAAAAATGATTTTTTGCAAAATTTACTATAGAAAAGGCAATCCCTGGCGTAATTAAAATTTGAGACAGTAAAAAATGAATTTTTGAATAATTTACTATAGAAAAGGCAATCCCTGGCGTAATTAAAATTTGAGACAGTAAAAAATGAATTTTTGAATAATTTACTATAGAAAAGGCAATCCCTGGCGTAATTATAATTTGCGACACTAAACAATTATTTTTTGATTAATTTACTATAGAAAAGGCAATCCCTGGCGTAATTAAAATTTGAGACAGTAAAAAATGAATTTTTGAATAATTTACTATAGAAAAGGCAATCCCTGGCGTAATTAAAATTTGAGACAGTAAAAAATTATTTTTTGAATAATTTACTATAGAAAAGGCAATCCCTGGCGTAATTAAAATTTGAGACAGTAAAAAATGATTTTTTGCAAAATTTACTATAGAAAAGGCAATCCCTGGCGTAATTAAAATTTGAGACAGTAAAATATTAATTTTTGAATAATTTACTATAGAAAAGGCAATCCCTGGCGTAATTAAAATTTGAGACAGTAAAAAATTATTTTTTGAATAATTTACTATAGAAAAGGCAATCCCTGGCGTAATTAAAATTGAGACAGTAAAAAATGATTTTTTGCAAAATTTACAATAGAAAAGGCAATCCCTGGCGTAACTTAAAATTTGAGAGAGTAAAAAATTATTTTTTGAATAATTTACTATAGAAAAGGCAATCTCTGGCGTAATTAAAATTTGAGACATTAAAAAATGAATTTTTGAATAATTTACTATAGAAAAGGCAATCCCTGGCGTATTTAAAATTTGAGACAGTATAAAATTATTTTTTGAATAATTTACTATAGAAGAGGCAATCCCTGGCGTATTTAAAATTTGAGACAGTATAAAATAATTTTTTGAATAATTTACTATAGAAAAGGCAATCCCTGGCGTATTTAAAATTTGAGACAGTATAAAATTATTTTTTGAATAATTTACTATAGAAAAGGCAATCCCTGGCGTAATTAAAATTTGAGACAGTATAAAATTATTTTTTGAATAATTTACTATAGAAAAGGCAATCCCTGGCGTAATTAAAATTTGAGGACATTAAAAAATGAATTTTTGAATAATTTACTATAGAAAAGGCAATCCCTGGCGTATTTAAAATTTGAGACAGTATAAAATTATTTTTTGAATAATTTACTATAGAAAAGGCAATCCCTGGCGTATTTAAAATTTGAGACAGTATAAAATTATTTTTTGAATAATTTACTATAGAAAAGGCAATCCTCGGCGTAATTAAAATTTGAGACAGTATAAAATTATTTTTGAATAATTTACTATAGAAAAGGCAATCCCTGGCGTAATTAAAATTTGAGACAGTAAAAAATTAATTTTTGAATAATTTACTATAGAAAAGGCAATCCCTGGCGTAATTAAAATTTGAGACAGTAAAAAATGAATTTTTGAATAATTTACTATAGAAAAGGCAATCCCTGGCGTAATTATAATTTGCGACAGTAAAAAATTAGTTTTTGCAAAATTTACTATAGAAAAGGCAATCCCTGGCGTAATTAAAATTTGAGACAGTAAAAAATTAATTTTTTGAATAATTTACTATAGAAAAGGCAATCCCTGGCGTAATTAAAATTTGCGACAGTAAAAAATGAATTTTTGAATAATTTACTATAGAAAAGGCAATCCCTGGCGTAATTAAAATTTGCGACAGTAAAAAATTATTTTTTGCAAAATTTACTATAGAAAAGGCAATCCCTGGCGTAATTAAAATTTGAGACAGTATAAAATGAATTTTTGAATAATTTACTATAGAAAAGGCAAACCCTGGCGTAATTAAAATTTGAGACAGTAAAAAATGAATTTTTGAATAATTTACTATAGAAAAGGCAATCCCTGGCGTAATTAAAATTTGAGACAGTAAAAATGAATTTTTGAATAATTTACTATAGAAAAGGCAATCCCTGGCGTAATTAAAATTTGCGACAGTAAAAAATTAATTTTTGAATAATTTACTATAGAAAAGGCAATCCCTGGCGTAATTAAAATTTGTGACAGAAAAAAATGAATTTTTGAATAATTTACTATAGAAAAGGCAATCCCTGGCGTAATTAAAATTTGACACAGTAAAAAATGAATTTTTGAATAATTTACTATAGAAAAGGCAATCCCTGGCGTAATTAAAATTTGCGACAGTAAACAATTAATTTTTGAATAATTTACTATAGAAAAGGCAATCCCTGGCGTAATTAAAATTTGAGACAGTAAAAAATGATTTTTTGAATAATTTACTATAGAAAAGGCAATCCCTGGCGTAATTAAAATTTGCGACAGTAAAAAATTATTTTTTGAATAATTTACTATAGAAAAGGCAATCCCTGGCGTAATTAAAATTTGCGACAGTAAAAAATTATTTCTTGAATAATTTACTATAGAAAAGGCAATCCCTGGCGTAATTATAATTTGAGACAGTAAAAAATTATTTTTTGAATAATTTACTATAGAAAAGGCAATCCCTGGCGTAATTAAAATTTGAGACAGTAAAAAATTATTTTTTGAATAATTTACTATAGAAAAGGCAATCCCTGGCGTAATTAAATTTGCGACAGTAAAAAATTTATTTTTTGCAAAATTTACTATAGAAAAGGCAATCCCTGGCGTAATTAAAATTTGAGACAGTAAAAAAATGAATTATTGAATAATTTACTATAGAAAAGGCAATCCTTGGCGTAATTAAAATTTGAGACAGTAAAAAATTATTTTTTGAATAATTTACTATAGAAAAGGCAATCCCTGGCGTAATTATAATTTGCGACAGTAAAAAATTATTTTTGAATAATTTACTATAGAAAAGGAATCCTGGCGTAATTAAAATTTGAGACAGTAAAAAATGAATTTTTGAATAATTTACTATAGAAAAGGCAATCCCTGGCGTAATTAAAATTTGCGACAAAATTAAAATTTGAGACAGTAAAAAATGAATTTTTGAATAATTTACTATAGAAAAGGCAATCCCTGGCGTAATTAAAATTTGCGACACTAAACAATTATTTTTTGAATAATTTACTATAGAAAAGGCAATCCCTGGCGTATTTAAAATTTGTGACAGAAAAAATTATTTTTTGAATAATTTACTATAGAAAAGGCAATCCCTGGCGTAATTAAAATTTGCGACAGTATAAAATTAATTTTTGAATAATTTACTATAGAAAAGGCAATCCATGGCGAATTTAAAATTTGCGACAGAAAAAATTAATTTGTGAAAAATTTACTATAGAAAAGGCAATCCCTGGCGCAATTAAAATTTGCGACAGTAGAAAATTATTTTTTGAATAATTTACTATAGAAAAGGCAATCCCTGGCGCAATTAAAATTTGCGACAGTAAAAAATTAATTTTTGAAAAATTTACTATAGAAAAGGCAATCCATGGCGAATTTAAAATTTGCGACAGAAAAAATTAATTTGTGAAAAATTTACTATAGAAAAGGCAATCCCTGGCGCAATTAAAATTTGCGACAGTAGAAAATTATTTTTTGAATAATTTACTATAGTAAAGGCAATCCATGGAGTATTTAAAATTTGCGACAGTAAAAAATTATTTTTTGGAAAATTTACTATAGAAAAGGCAATCCCTGGCGCAATTAAAATTTGCGACAGTAGAAAACCTATTTTTTAAAAATTTACTAATAGAAAAGGCAATCCCTGGCGCAATTAAAATTTGCGACAGTAAAAAAATTAGTTTTTGAATAATTTACTATAGAAAAGGCAATCCCTGGCGTAATTAAAATTTGCGACAGTAAAAAATTATTTTTTGA
>CAWVNZ010001461.1:7500-12500 GCA_963930735.1 Dioctria linearis
GTGTAATTAGTATTAGTAATAATTCAAGTTAACCCTACAATATGCCAATAGATTCTAGAAGGTGTCAGTGGGGGCTTAGTTCTAGAGGTGGACAAAATTTTCTTCAGAAATCCTCCATGGGCTATGATTCTCGAGATATTAGCGATCTTATCTTTGCTGGTATAATTAATAGTAGTAATAATTCAAGTCAGCCCTAGGATATTTTTTTGTTCATGCCAATAGTATTAGTACTAGGGGGGATAAAATTTTCATCAGAAATCCCCTATGGTTCGAGATATTAGCGATCTTACCTTCTCAAGTGTTATATCTAAAAATAGATCAGGTGAAGCTGGTTTGGGGATGAATGTAGGTAGATATGTTGACTTAGATATGTAATGGAAATTAGTAAATGCCTAATTTTGCTCTTCAGGTGTAACACTTCTAATTTGATTCTTTTCATAAACAAATTATCTCAGTTCAGTAAAGTAAACACATTCGCGGTCGAATAATGTAAACAAATTCGCACAGCAGCCGAGTAAAGTAAACAAATTGGGCGATTTATGAAAGATTCCTAATTTCTTTGGCTGAAAACAACAACAACAACAACTATAACGTAAGTTTGGTATTAAAAATCTCTTATAAACAAGACGGATCATGCTATGATATTCGATATCTAAAAATAGATCACGATTGCTTCGAATGTTAAGAAACATGAAGTAATGGAAATTAAAACCTAATCAGAAAATTTTTCGATGTGTGTGTGTGTGTGTGTGTGTGTGTGTGTGTGTGTGTGTGTGTGTGTGTGTGTGTGTGTGTGTGTGTGTGTGTGTGTGTGTGTGTGTGTGTGTGTGTGTGTGTGTGTGTGTGTGTGTGTGTGTGTGTGTGTGTGTGTGTGTGTGTGTGTGTGTGTGTGTGTGTGTGTGTATGTGTGTGTGTGTGTGTGTGTGTGTGTGTGTGTGTGTGTGTGTGTGTGTGTGTGTGTGTGTGTGTGTGTGTGTGTGTGTGTGTGTGTGTGTGTGTGTGTGTGTGTGTGTGTGTGTGTGTGTGTGTGTGTGTGTGTGTGTGTGTGTGTGTGTGTGTGTGTGTGTGTGTGTGTGTGTGTGTGTGTGTGTGTGTGTGTGTGTGTGTGTGTGTGTGTGTGTGTGTGTGTGTGTGTGTGTGTGTGTGTGTGTGTGTGTGTGTGTGTGTGTGTGTGTGTGTGTGTGTGTGTGTGTGTGTGTGTGTGTGTGTGTGTGTGTGTGTGTGTGTGTGTGTGTGTGTGTGTGTGTGTGTGTGTGTGTGTGTGTGTGTGTGTGTGTGTGTGTGTGTGTGTGTGTGTGTGTGTGTGTGTGTGTGTGTGTGTGTGTGTGTGTGTGTGTGTGTGTGTGTGTGTGTGTGTGTGTGTGTGTGTGTGTGTGTGTGTGTGTGTGTGTGTGTGTGTGTGTGTGTGTGTGTGTGTGTGTGGTGTGTGTGTGTGTGTGTGTGTGTGTGTGTGTGTGTGTGTGTGTGTGTGTGTGTGTGTGTGTGTGTGTGTGTGTGTGTGTGTGTGTGTGTGTGTGTGTGTGTGTGTGTGTGTGTGTGTGTGTGTGTGTGTGTGTGTGTGTGTGTGTGTGTGTGTGTGTGTGTGTGTGTGTGTGTGTGTGTGTGTGTGTGTGTGTGTGTGTGTGTGTGTGTGTGTGTGTGTGTGTGTGTGTGTGTGTGTGTGTGTGTGTGTGTGTGTGTGTGTGTGTGTGTGTGTGTGTGTGTGTGTGTGTGTGTGTGTGTGTGTGTGGTGTGGTGTGGTGTGTGTGTATTGAAAATTCTTAAGTTTTATGAAAAATTGTTTTTTATTTTCAATAAAATTTATTTTTGACAGGTTAAATTTAAAGCTTTGATCTCCTATGATATAAATTTTTGGGCAGATTAAATTTAAAGCTTTGATCACCTATGATATCAATGTAGGGTGATACTAATATAATATGATATGTTGACTTAGATGAGTAGTGAAAGTTTTATTGGTATAGTAAAAGACTTTGCATCAAATTTTTGGTGATAATGTGTAATGGCATGACCAGTGTTGCTACACGAAATCTTTCTAGAGGAACTTGTCAGCCTAACCTGAAAGTGGTTTGAGCAGCCACATCTGAAAAATTACATATTATCATTAGCTTGAGAGTAGGTTAATTAAAAGCATTAACGAGCTATCATATTAATGTAGGATGATATGCCGACTTATATGAGTAATATAAATTAGTAATATAACTTCTTGCTTAAACAAATACATTCGAATAAAATAAACAAATTGATTTTTGTTGTTTTGTGTCTGGGGCTGGTGAGCATTGGAAGGTAGCAGAGTTATTTACCATGATTTCATAGTTCACATGAAGCTGATAACAATATGATATTTTTATCTTCATACTATTGGGACAGTCGACTCGTTTTTGGGTGAAAAACTTTCTTCTTTATTTCTGGAAAGCATCGATTTCATAGATGTAGACTGAGCCTTATATGAATATTCTTTACTCCTTTCATCCGCAGGCTTTAGAAGGTTTGTAGTGTCCTTAGAGCTCATGTTGAAATTATTGCCTAATTAGCTTCCCAAGAAACAGTGATCTGTTTGGGTAAAGAGCAAAATATCAATTGAAAAAACAAGTTATGAAACTACTATTTATATGTATTTGGCACATTATCTTGACCTCTGACGCCACCTTAACCTTTGAAACCGAAAGTGTCTGCTCTTGGGTTCACTTGGATGATGAGTAGTCCAAGTTGTATGGGAGATTATAATTAGCTGTGAGTAAACTGTAAAGAAGAAGATTTCTGGTAACAGTATGTTCCATACATAATCTTACAGGTGGCAGAAAATTTTATAAGAATCTGATAACTGCATTTCCTTATAAACCTTATATAAATTCATATGTGACCAAACCGAGCTATAGATTTTTGTTCTAGATGAATGCACATTATATAATATCTGAAAATAGATAGCAGCAAAATGAAAGGCTATAAGAATTTGGTTGCAGTATATTCTATACAAAATCTAATAACCATAAGAAAATTTTATAAGAATCTGGTACCATGTTCAGTTCACAATTTAAAAAGTAGAAGAAAATTGTATAAGAATCTGGTAGTAGTATGTTCCGTACAAAATCTAACAAGCGAAAGAAATTTTTATAAGAATCTGGTAAGAATCCGGTAACAGTATGTTCCATACAAAATCTAACAGGCAGAAGAAAATTTTATTAGAATCTTGTAACACTATGTTCCAAAGAAAAATCCAAGATTTTATGCGTTTCCTGATGTGTAAGCCTTATATATAAATCCATATGTTCTATATAAAAAATTGGTACTTTTTAATTTTTAATAAATGATATTTTATATATGGCCTTCTCTTTATTCAATTTCCCGGAACTCCCGAATAATATTTGACCACTACAACGGGTGGTGGTGGCGGTGGGTGGTGGTGGTAGACGTGGTGGGTGGTGGTGGTGGGGGTGGTGGTATTGGTTGTTGTGGTGGGTGCTTGGTCTTGTATGGCGCTTGAAACGGATATTTGACGCGTGGTCTCAATTTGACGCAGATTACTCTAGGGTTTGCCCTTCTATCTGTGGATGAGCTGAGAAAGCTGTTTTATAAGCTGATAAGCTGTTACCAGACCTGTTTTAAAAGCTGTTAAGCTGTTATCAGAGCTGTTTTAAAAGCTGTTAAGCTGTTATCAGACCTGTTTAAAAAGCTGTTAAGCTGTTATCAGAGCTGTTTTAGAAGCTGTTAAGCTGTTATCGGCTTCATGTGAACTATGATATCATGGTAAATAACTCTGCTACCTTGCAATGCTCACCAGGCCCAGACACAAAAAAACAAAAATCAATTTGTTTATTTTATTCGAATGTATTTGTTTAAGAAAGAAGTTATATTACTAATTTATATTACTCATCTAAGTCGACATATCATCCTACATTAAGATAATAGATCGTTATTAACCCACTCTCAAGCTAATGATAATATGTAATTTTTTTAGATGTGGCTGCTCAAACCACTTTCATGCTAGGCTAACAAGTTCCTCTAGAAAGATTTCATGTAGCAACACTGGTCATGCCATTACACCTTATCACCAAAAATTTGATGCAAAGTCTTTTACTATACCAATAAAACTTTCACTACTCATCTAAGTCTCATATTATATTAGTAGGTATCACCCTACATTGATATCATAGGTGCTCAAAGCTTTAAATTTAACCTGTCCAAAAATAAATTTAATTGAAAATGAAGAAACAATTTTTCATAAAACCTAAGATTTCTTCAGCACACACACACACACACACACACACACACACACACACACACACAACACACACACACACACACACACACACACACACACACACACACACACACACACACACACACACACACACACACACACACATACACACACACACACACACACACACACACACACACACACACACACACACACACACACACACACACACACACACACACACACACACACACACACACACACACACACACACACACACACACACACACACACACACACACACACACACACACACACACACACACACACACACACACACACACACACACACACACAACACACACACACACACACACACACACACACACACACACACACACACACACACACATACACACACACACACACACACACACACACACACACACACATACACACACACACACACACACACACACACACACACACACACACACACACACACACACACACACACACACACACACACACACACACACACACACACACACACACACACACACACACACACACACACACACACACACACACACCACACACACACACACACACACACACACACACACACACACACACACACACACACGCACACACACACGCGCACACACACACACACACACACACACACACACACACACACACACACACACACACACACACACACACACACACACACACACACACACACACACACACACACACACACACATATATATATATATATATATATATATATATATAT